>OOFB01030708.1:14286-24962 GCA_900323305.1 Trachyrincus murrayi
CACATGCACGCACACACACACACACACACACACACACACACACACACACACACACACACACACACACACTGGCCTTTTGCCGACAACAAGCAAGCATATATTACCACATGTTGCCCCGTGTGTGGGTTTTAGTGTCTGTCCAGGTTTGAGTAGCCTGTATATTTCTGTCTCCCTCCCTCTGTGTGTTTCTCCCTGGTCCCCTCTGCTTCACTCTCTCTGCTTCTCTTTGATTCCCTCTCTCTCTCAGCCAAAACGTGTGTGTGTGTGTGTGTGTGTGTGTGTGTGTGTGTGTGTGTGTGTGTGTGTGGAAAAAAAGTTTCTAATTTATTAGAGCCAAGCTTGCCTCAGGTGCCTCCTGCTCTTATATTCAATTTGGAAATTGGCCCGCGATCAAAGGGGTGTTGAGAGACTAGACCCAGGTCTAGAGCTCTGAGGTCTTCCTGAGCAAGGTGTGTGTGTGTGTGTGTGTGTGTGTGTGTGTGTGTGTGTGTGTGTGTGTGTGTGTGTGTGTGACAGGATCTAACAATGATCAATGGTCTTGTGGGATGTCCCAGAGGCAGGAGTGGTGAGATAATAGATGTGGTCAAATTGGACAGCTACCACACACACACACACACCATCTCCCCTGATGACATGCCCACAAACAATCCTAAGCATCCCCCTCCTCCACCCCACACACACACACACACACACACATACATGATTTACATAAACACACATGCACTTAAGCACATGCATACACGTATGCATATAAGCACTTAGATTTTATGAGCCTTGTGACAAGATCAAATGGGTTCATCTTAGATTGAATCCAGCCCCTCAGCACAATAACCTTCCTGGCTTAGGGAACTAGAAGGTTGTAAACACAAACACTGCATAGCCCACTGGAATACACACTCATAAGGTTAACACCCCCCCCCTTACTCATTTACACACTTTATATCTTTGCACTTTATCTCTTTATACTCTATACTCTCTTTATCTCTTTATACTCTATACTCTATATATACTCTAGACTCTCTTTATCTCTTTATTTTGTTCTCGGAGCCCCCGTCAAAGACAATTTTCCGTCGCTGTTGATGGACAATAAAGTTTTCTAATCTAAAAAAATCTATTCTAAAATGAACAGCAAACCATTATTGACTCGGTGTCTCCGGCTTTGTCTTCCCAAGGTGACCTGAGCGAGGACCCCCACTTCCCTAAGATCCAGTGGCCGTCTCCGGAGACGTGTCCGGCCTGCCACGGGGCGAAGAGGACCGGGGAGCACAGCTGGGAGCAGGACGACGTGCTGGCCTTCCTCCTCTCCCACTTCTCCTCCAGCCACCTGCAGACAGGTACAATACCAACACACAATCTATATACTAAGTGTTAAATACCTTAGATTCATTTTATCTTGAGTCATGCAAATACACTTGTTTTGTAAAGCCATTCCTCTCCCTCCCTCTTCTGCCAGACTACCTCGAAGACGAGAGCGAGGTCCTGGCCCAACAGAGGAAAAGACTGGAGGCGGCGCATCAGGAAATGGAAACTCAGAGACGGGAAAGGAAAGTCAGGGAGGCCCTGGTGTCCGTCACACAGCCCGCCGTCTCACAACCTCCCGCCGAAGAGCAGGGGACGGAAGAGGAAGAAGAGGGAGAGGAGGAGGAAGAGGAGGAAGGGGGACAAGAGCCGGTGGTGGAGGTGGGAGGTGTAGGAGGGGAGGAGAAAACGGCAGCAGTACCGGCGGTCGCTCTGGACGAGATGGGTGCCGAGTCGGCTCCCTGGGCTGACAAACCCGACATCGAGGTGGCCGGTCGAGGGCGCTGGCGCTCCCTGAGGAAGCCCAGTGTGGTGGGAATGCGGCTCCGGGACGCCCAGGAGAACATTGTGGACCTGGACTCTTTCGTCAACCAGCACTTCAAGGCCAAGGCCTTGCGGGCCGCCTCGGTCGCGGCCGCCTCCCAGGTGAAGAGTCGCACCCTGCAGAGGAAGGAGGAGCAGGACCCCAGGCCCGTGTTCGGCCTGAGGATGGAACTGGACGTAGGGGTGGGGATGGTGGGCCTGGAGCCCGTGGAGCCCGACTTCGATCCGGACGTGCAGCAGCAGAGGATGTGGCTGCAGAAGCGGGAACTGTCTGACACATACATGGCCGACTCCGACAAGATGGATCAGTGGTATGTCCAGAACACCCGAGGCCGCTGGATATCGGTGCTGAACATCGGCTTCTCCAGACTGGATATCAGCCTCTGTGTCATCCTGTACTTTCTCTCCTCCCTGTGCCTCATGGCCATGTACCTGTTCTTCAAGAACCGGCTCAGGATACGAAGGGCAAAAGTGTCTCTTCCCTGAAATACTATATTTACAACATCGTCTCGTCCACTATGTCCACTATGTGTCAATCAGCGATAATGCTTGGCTAGCATAGAGTAGCTAGAGCTACGTCTAAGGTGATGTCAGCCTTAGAGCCTGGTAGCAACTAGCAACTAAGTAGCAATACAATACATTTTAAATCCTGTGGTTCCTTTAGGTTGATTATTGGACATATTCTCTCTCTATATATATATATATTATTTTCCACTATATTTTATTATATTATATAATATTATTTTCATATAATTTATATACAGGATATTTGTAATTTCTAAATGCTTTACCGGCCTTCAGGCATTTAATTTAGGATAAATATGTGACATCAAATTCCAATAAGCAAGCGTCTTTCTCGTGTGCTACTTAGAAGGTATATAGATTTTGTTATTAAAGAACAGTTACTTTTTTGAACCACTCAAATAATAGTTAAAACCTGTTGTTTCTCAATGTGATTTCTTTGTTTGTGTATTTCTCTAATGCATGAAATGTTTGATCTCCTTGCACTCTGATTCTCTCACGGTTGTACGCGTCTTGGAGATGACAATGACTAAAATGTTATTCAAATATCTGCTTTCATTTGTTATTTGATTTGTCAACTAATTATTTGAATCAGCTTAAACTGCACAATACTAATTGTTTGATAAGAAAGTGTATTTACTTTTATTTACTTATTTTACTTTGGCTGTCAATGGCATTCCAAATAATTCATATTGTCAGTGATTGAGTATGACGAGTATGAAGATGTTCTGCGTACTAGAAGGACAGAATGAAGTAGTCGATATCCACATTCTACTGCCCCCTAAATCACAGATGAATGTCGGCATCCATGTTTTCTTTGAGGTAGCTTAATGAGGTCCTCGTAAGTGGTCCTATTACATCATATTGCTGAATCTGCTGTTAATGAGCTGCTCGTTACAATCCTGTTGTTGTTGTTGTTGTTGTTAGAAACGTTCTCTGATCCGTCTTAATAAGCAGGATTTGATTTTGGTGTCTGTTGAGGTAAATCTCTTCCACTGAGCTCATTCCTCTCCGGAAATGCTTTTCTTTGATTGACTTGTTTCCCTAAAATTGAATCAATAAAGTTATTTTTGATATGGACTTTATTTTTTGGTGTGTTTTAATAAAGTTAAATAAATGCTTTCATCTAGCGACATAGTTAGCATAGGTGAGGTAATGAATAACTGAATAATATTATTCCACTAACTTGAACCTTATGTCTTCCAAACAATGTCTACAATATTTTCAAGTCCACACCCTGACATCAAAATGGAAGGTCCTGGATCTTACAGTATTTGTGGAATCTTCTGTGAACAACATTGTTGTTGTTGTTTGTTTTGACCAAGAAGCCCAGGGCACAAGACGACAAGGAAACGGGCTGCGTGACGTAGTAAGGAGGGGCTGAAGGCTACGAGGTTGAAGGAAAAGCCTGTTGCCATCTGCTGTGCAGCACACACTAAATCCTAACAATTTCATTGGGATTATAGCAAGTGAGTAATCCAGCTTTCCTTTGGGACTAGAGGGGGGAGAGATTACCCTTGAGGATTAGCTCCCAGCAGATAATAAACTTTATTAAAACGCAATCGGCTTGCGGTGCCCTCTTCTTTCCCAACACACACGTGGAGGTGGGGGTATCGGGGTGGATCTATACGGAGGAGAGGGAAGAGAAGAAGAGGGGTAACTGGATATAAGAGCATTGATGGATGGATGAATAGATGGACAGATAGAAGAGGGAGGCCCATATGTGGGCCTCCCTCTTAATATGTGGCCCATATTACAATAAGCCCATCTGAAGGACCAGTGCTTGATCTTGAGCTTTCCTGGAACATTGGGCTTGAATTCCCTTGACTCCTGCTCCCTAGCCCCTCCGCCCCCCACCACCTGACCCCCCACAAACACACACACACAGACCCTCATCCCTCCTCAGATGATCACGCACCCCATCCATTTATCCTATTCAACCAGCCCATACAACCCACAACTATCAGCCGTTCTGATTGGCTGGTTGAGGTTGCGTGGGCACTGTTGAAAGTAGGATAAGGTGGAGATACACGGTTTAGTCTCGGTGACACATAGGCGGAAGAACCAACGCTTGGTTGTTTAATACTTTGATATTTATGTCTCGTGGAGGCTGAACATCAGATACCACTGAGATACCGCCAAATTAGGACTACAAACTCATTTTATAGTCACAAGAATAATCTTTTATTTTGAAAAAGTTAAGTCACCATAAAACTGCAGTGTGTGTTTTCATTTTTTTTATTCAAACACATGATTTATCACCTGAGAAGTGTTAACATCAGAGAGCTTACCTTTTATTTCTTGGCTGTCAAACTCTGATATACGTACCCTTTCAAACATTTATGTGTGTTTGTTTGCCATTTGGTTTGTTATTCCAAGCATATATAATGCACTTAACTGCTGGTCTAGCTCAAACGGTGTCCATTTCTTTTTCCTCCTCCTTTCTTCTTCCACCTCTTTTAAATAGAGGCACCCTTGCATGACATTAGGGTTTGAATTAATTGTCTTTATGTTTAAGCACCACCCAAATCCTCGTCCCATGGCAACTCATCTATTAATCTGTTTAAATGTTCATTAGGCTTGCTGTAGGATTGGAATCAGAGCCAAGTCGTAGCTTTTCCCCATGTGACTCTCTCTCTCTCTCTCTCTCTCTCTCTCGCTCTCGCTCTCGCTCTCTCTCTCTGCTGCTTAAGGCTGATTCCTCTGCCCAGGTGTCTTGAGCCCCAGTGGACTCATGTACTTATTGAGACTAATGACGCCTAATAGGGAAGTTGGCTGAAAAGCAATAGCAAGCCGTGGCTATACATAGAGCTCTGTGTTGAGTAGTTCACACATAGGGAGGCAGTTAGCCTTCCTAAGGATTCTCTCGCTGCGTGAATACCTTTAGATAGGGCCAGCAGTCTCCAGCAATGTTGATGTAATGTATGAAATAAGTTTAGCATCAGCAAACAATTTCATTAAAATACTGTTTTACTTGTTTACTTGCTGTTTTTTTAGGGAAAGTAACAGCTTTTGTATCTTGTGTATGATTTTGAAGTGGAGGTGAGCTGTGTATTAGTTATTATGTGGATTGATTGGACCGGTGTTAAAATGAGAGCATGCATTTGGGAGTCATGCGTATCTCCTGAATGAGTTCCTAGATGTTGTTGTGTTGTGAAAGCTTGAGACTGAAGGGTAAAAACTCACCTTGGTGCCCTGTTGTTGTCTTCCATAAATTAGACAATGTGGAGTTTTATAGTGGCTCTTCTCCCCGGGCTTTATTACCCCTGCAGTGTTGATATTAAAATGCAGGAGGGGCCTGATGCATTTTTTCTGTCATCTCTCTGTCTGACTTTAATAATACTATAAAGCTGCTCGCCACCGCCTGTGGAAGGCTAATGTGTGGGGGGGGGGGCAAGAGTGAATAAATTAAGAAAAAAAAGATGGGAATATATGGTATTGGTATATATCAAATGTAATTCAGGCCCCAGATCCCCTTTAGTTTTAACATTCAGCCTTTTAGAGCTAGTAGTCAAGTAGGGTCAGATCCATCTCATTTTACTGTGCTGGCCCCTCCCCCTGCGTGGGCCCTCCTCACCGCCTCACAAACATCTTCACATTACCTTGTTGTGCTGACGTGGTGTCCTGTCTGACAGCCAAGGGGCAATCTGCATGAAGTCAATGCAATGTGTTGTTTATATGTGTGTGCGTGTATGTGCATGCTTGTGTGCATGCATGTGTACGTGTGTATACACATGTGCCTGTGGTTGTGTGTGTGTGTGTGTGTGTGTGTGTGTGTGTGTGTGTGTACATGTGTGTGTGTGTGTGTGTGTGTGTGTGTGTGTGTGTGTGTGTGTGTGTGTGTGTGTGTGTGTGTGTGTGCCTATGCGTAATAATAATAATACATTTTATTTGTATAGCGCTTTTCCAGACACTCAAAGACAGTTTACAACAAGACAAAATACAGGAATAAAAACAAAACAAACTATCAATAAAAGGTCACACACTCACACACGTGCGTGTGCGTGTGCGTGTGCGTGTGCGTGTGTGTGTGTGCTACCCTTCTCTCTACCTGCCAGTGTGGGTTGTGTTTATGATCTCCTAAGCTTCAGATGACTGAAGTATAAAATACTTTTATTTTCTCACATGGGTAATCCTCACCGTGTATCTGTGCATAACGCAGAGCGAGCGTGGAAAGGAGGATGGTTGGAGGGGGGGACTCTACCTGATCAATAACCCGCTCTCTCTCTCTCTCAAGTGCATCTCGGCCTTGATAATGTACTCTGCTCCACTATTTTAATTTCAACATAAACCTGACCCTAACCTCCAGCATTTTTTCCCGTCCCAGTCTCTTCTCTGCTCGTCCCCCGGTGTTTATGTGGCTTACAGGAAGTGCTTGTGAGTGAACTTGGGGACGGTCCAAGGCCCGTCACTCATTTGCTTTTAATGCATTAAACTTGTATGGCGCCTGTCACCGCGACTCGCACGGTTTACTCTTTCTGCGGGATTACAGAGTTGATAAAGACGAATTTAATCAGTGTTTATTCAGTACACTTTGTGACCGGTGTCAGGGCCTTTCCGTTATTTACACTTTTGTTCTTTTGAGCAAAATCCTGAGTATGAAATTGTGTTTCATACTAGCCTAAATAAAAAAGTATATATTAGGGCCTATTGTTTGTTTGACTTTAGTTTGGGGAACAAATCTCAGTAACAAAACATGAAAGACATAACCGTGTTTGAACCGTCATAGGCCTATCATAGGCCGTCTTATAAGAATAAAATACGCTATATTAAATAAAACCTTCTGAATATAATCCCTGTGAAGACCACCAATAAGATATGTTGTCCCCTGGTAGGTTAACACCAACAGGCCACTGTGTGTCAAATGATTTGGAAAAAGGTGTTGGCGATAGCGTCAGATTGAACTCAGGCCTATAAACGTCCAAATTATGCAAATATTGTATTTTCCTTCGGCTACACTTGCATAGTTTACTGGTTTGCTGAAGGTTTCTTCATCACAAAAAAAAGATAATGAATGTTAAAGACTACAGAGTCAGATTTTTACAATATACTAGCCGCCTATTTTTGATTGCGTACTTTTCCTGATAACTACTGAAAATTAAATATTACTTTGATGAAGTGAAAATTAATACATAAATGCTGAAGGATATCCATATTTAATAAAGAATTGTACAGGAAACCCGTGACGCGCAGAAGAACAGGCTTCATACAAAGAGTATGAAGGATGATGGATCTCCGGGGGGCCTACCACGTCCATTAGGCTCTCAACTAAGATGAATCTATCATCATGGTCCCTAAAACACAACTAATAGCTTTTAGATATTTAGCTGTTTTTTAACCTGACTGTATTTATATTTATTGCTCCAACTACTGTATTAAATTAAACTCACAGATAATATGAGAATATGAATATAATGACCAAAACAAAAACAGGAATAAAAAACAAAATATATACAATAATAATAATAGGCCTAATAATAATAATAATAATAATAATAATAATAATAATAATAATAATAATAATAATAACAACAACAACAACAACCAATATTGCTATTGTGCTATTTAATATTTCTGATATTCTATTTATCACAAAAAACACTGAGTATATGAGAGTGGGCCTTTCTATCTAACCCTAACCCTCTATCTATTCAATCTTTGGCAAGATGTTCTAACAAAACAAAACTTCTCTAAACATTCAACTGAGGCCTGTCATATCAACCGCTCCAGCTACAAAAGGGACCAGATTCAATCAAGCAATTGAAAAAAATATATAATTTCTGACAGGAATAGATTCCGTTAGTTCAACCAATCTCCTAATCTACTAATTATCCAAATGGACAGGAGCTGTCAGGAGACAATAACTATTCCCTAATAGAATTTGCTCCCAAGTGCAATTTAATTTCCTCTCTCCCCGACGGTTTGCCTGCGCCTTTTCTCTCTCTATTCTCTCCATCTCCCTCTCGGCTCGGGATGAAATGCCACAGAACACACACAGACACCTTTAACGTACCACCCATTGTTTTTAGTCAACGGAAACCCAGACTGGATGTGGATTGAATGCAGCGGTTGTCTTTGGGCAGCGGGGAGCGGCTCGTGTCGTCCGTAACGGAGTGGAGGAAGTGGCACGCGACTGACGCCCCGCCTGGCTCGTGCTGGTGCTCGTGCGGTCTGACAGCTGCTGGAGTAACCTTCTAGAAACCACTGGTGTTAGGTACGTCTGCACGATGGGGCTGTGGTTCAAATGTAGCGCTACACTGAAGGTATGCAATAACCAAAGCGCTGTTATAACGCCATGTGATTTGCAAAATTGTGACATTTTCGAAAACGTAATCGAAACAATCTAATAAGACAGAGAATAACTTGATAGGATGCCGCGGTGGCCTTTTACGTTTTTCTAGATATTTGGTTGATTGTCTCGAGTTTTTTTATGATATCTTATACAATCATTCCTCCTTGTGAAGTTTCCTTTGTGTGCGCGCGCGCGTGCGTGTGTGTGTGTGTGTGTGTGTGTGTGTGTGTGTGTGTGTGTGTGTGTGTGTGTGTGTGTGTGTGTGTGCGCGCGCGCGCGCGTGTGTGTGTGTGCGCGCGCGCGTGTGCGAGTGTGTGTGTGTGAGTTTGCTTTTTTGATATTTTATATATACATGATCATCACCATCATCATCATCATCATCATCATCATAAGATACCAGAATAGTTTTTTTGTATGATTTTGTCAACGGCATATTCTCTTCATGCGGCCAAAGCAACTAGATGAAAACAGTAACAGGGCCTCTCCATTCTGGAAAGCATCTGATAAGATGGATTTGTGAATCAGAGACATCAATGAGCTCATCCACTGAAATATTAGATCTAATTAGAGGTTGCTGGGTCAACAGCGGTGGCAAAGGAGTCACCCCCGGCTTGAATTATAGCCCAGCCTTGGGGTGCAACTGGTTCAGCTTGTTCCCCTATAGAGGAACCTTGACTTTTAATCTTCACCATAAAAGATCAGTGACCTCACGATTCCCGCCGTGTCTGTTTGACATGGTTGTGACTCTTTCTGTCTTTCTGTCTTTCTGTCTTTCTTTCCTTCTGTTTGTCTCTCTGTCTTTCTGTCTACTATCTATCCAGCTCATCAAACATCAAAGTATTCTGTATATAGGCCTATATATATAGGCCTATGTCTATCCTATACTCTATGGTGACATTTATAATATTATTATATTAGGCCTATATTAATTATATAATAGTAGGCTATTACTAATATGTAATATAGGCTAGTTATTTATAAAAAATATATAGCTTAATAACAATTATGTTGCTATCTGTTAGTTTATACTGGGCCTATAGTGTTAGCCTAGGCTATAACAACTATGTTACTATCTGTTAGTTTATACTGGGCCTATGTTAGCCTATATAAGCTATAACAACTATGTTGCTATCCGTTAGTTTATACTGGGCCTATAGTGTTATAGTGTTAGCCTATATAAGCTATAACAACTATGTTGCTATCTGTTAGTTTATACTAGGCCTGTAGTGTTAGCATAGGCTATAACAACTATGTTGCTATCTGTTAGTTTATACTGGGCCTATAGTGTTAGCCTAGGCTATAACAACTATGTTGCTATATGTTAGTTTATACTGGGCCTATAGTGTTAGCCTATATAAGCTATAACAACTATGTTATCTGTTAGTTTATACTGGGCCTATAGTGTTAGCCTACAGGCTATAACAACATTTGTAATTTGTGTCCTACGTCCTGGAAGTAATATTTGCTCCGGTGTAATATGAACCGAACTGAACACAAGGAGTTGCATCACTGCAGTGTTTGATGATTAATAAAATGTCCCAAACATGGCCGCCCAGAGCCGGATGTGACCCCCGCCTCCTCTGACTTCCTCTGTCTCCCTGCACGCGCATCCGTCAATTATTCTAATTGCGTGACCCTTTGCTGACAGGTTAAGAGCATTTTTATCTATACTGTATTATTTAAAGTCACCTAAAGGGTCTCAATACCAACAATCAGAGTAATTGAATAATCTTGACGGAAAAGAATATAATGAAAATTAAAATGAAAGTATATAAGACGAGATGATTCCCTCGCCACACCAGCCGCTAATGCAGGTTTGGATGAATAAATGCATGCGAGTGTGTGTGTGTGTGTGTGTGTGTGTGTGTGTGTGTGTGTGTGTGACTAGGAAACCTGGCTCTTTCAGGCAGCAGGGCGGGTGGGTTTGGGACTCATGTTGCAGAATAGAATTCCCGTAAAATCCCAGCCTCATTTTAATCAGCTTGATGTGCGTATTCATTTTACTAAATTGCATGTGAAA
>OOFB01030712.1:16214-26437 GCA_900323305.1 Trachyrincus murrayi
CCAAGGATAATTTCTGCCCTGAGAGAGACAGAGAGAGAGAGAGTGAGACAGAGAGAGAGTGAGTGAGTGAGTGAGTGAGAGAGAGCGTGAGTGAGACAGAGAGACAGAGAGAGAGAGAGAGAGAGAGAGAGAGAGAGAGAGAGAGAGAGAGAGGGCCAAGCTGTTACTGTCTCATTGTGACTTTCATGTGTCACACCTTGTCTTCAACATGAAAAGCTAACAACTTTGCAATAAAAACACATATTTTTGATAGGGCTCTGATATGCTCATAAAGCTAACTTGTGAATTTTATTAATGAAACATTGATGGAGTGAGAAATGCACAATTTCCACTTGGCAGGTTAAACATTACTGGCTCACGAGATGAAATTGGTTCTCATCGGAGGAATAATTAACGTACAGCAATAAGAAAAAAGTAACTTCTTTAGTACACAGTATGTATGACAGTATAAGACAATGCGATGATAAAGACAAATAAGTCAGTTTAGGATCATGCAAACATCTCATTTACTCCATAATACAGCGCAAACCACAAGCGCTCGTGTCACATACTTTCCCCCTGCGTAGACCTCGGCCGTGTCAAACAGGTTGACTCCACCCTCGTAGGCTATGGTCATCAGCTGCTCCGCAACCTGCCACCAAGGTCAAACAGAGGTCACCGACACACGGAGGGGTCACAGTGCTCAGCTTTCACTTTCAGGTCTCTTGCTCCCATTTTTAATTATTCAAGGCCATTTGACCTGCTCGACAAAATTGCCAGTCCATTAAAAGTCCCCTGGTCTGAGAAAAAGGGTCTAGTCTTACCGGCGACACTGTACTTAAAAATGCTGGCATGTTGACATACATGCGGTTTAACATATTTGCCCATTTTCACATCAGTTTATCTGGTTCAGGGAGCGGTCAGACCAGGTAGAAACAACAGTGTGCAGTTTCACGAGGTGGTTTCTGCTGCCACCAGCCCACAGCTCAGCTTGACTCGGTTTTGACGATAGCTCTTTTAATGGATGTGATTGTGCAAGAGGGGGATGGTGTTAATAATCTGCTGTCTGTCCCAGTGGACGGCGTGTGCGCCTTTCTGTCTTTGTTAATGGTGTTGTGCAGATGTGTGTGTGTGTGTGTGTGTGTGTGTGTGTGTGTGTGTGTGTGTGTGTGCACATTTGGGAAGACATGCATTATAAATCACTGTGTTATACTGTTCCTAGATGGAACAATATAATCGCAAATTGGCCATAATTGTCCTCATAATGACAGCATTATGAGTGTATCCGTGTTAATATGTGTTAAAGAGGAAAATGTGCGTGTGTGTGTATTATTGTGTGTGTATGTTTCATTATCCCTTGTGTGTATGTATATTGTGTGTGGCGTGGGTATATTTATGGGGTTTTGTGTGTAAGTGCATTCATGTATTGTTTGTGTATCATTGTGTAGAGGTTTTCATGTGTAGACAGTAAAAGTCGTGATGAACAGAATTAGGTAATCTCTCTCTAGAGGTCTTCATCTCTTCTCTGCTTCATCACTGCGACACTGCCTCTGGCTGTCCAACCCTGTGTGTGTGTGTGTGTGTGTGTGTGTGTGTGTTTGTGTTAGCGATGCACGGTTACGGTTTTTTCTCACCCCAATCCGCATATTGCTGTAACTGCACAAAAAAATAAAATCACAGCCGCGTCCGCTTCCCAACTCGCTTTTATAAAATGGTGTCTCCGCCCCATGCATTTGGATTAATGAACCAAACGACAAAATACATATGTGGAGTGTGTGTTGCTGGTGGCTGGTTTAAGCAGCCTCACCTGGCCTGAGTCAGACTGATTGGACTCTGGGACTGGGTGAGGCTGCACACCTGCATCAGAGTAATCAAGGCCCACAGGTTAAACCAGCCACCAGCACACACACTCAGGAGGAGGCCGGACATGTCATGCATTCACCACCTGCTCTGCCTGCAAAACATTCTCAACCCTGCAATAAACCAGTTTACTTCACAACTCTCTGCATCCTGGTGTTGGAGGAGCCCAGAAAAAGCTGCTTTTGGTGATTTTTACAGCATAATAGGCTTTCTTTATTTAGGCAAAACGTTATTGAACAGAAAACACAGACCAGCTGAAAAACGGCAGAATAAAGAGGCATTTGCATGTGAACATAAATAACGAATTGGCCTACAATAGGCGTAGACCTAGGCTATAATAAAACACGTATCTTATTCTTAAATAAATGAGAATACAATGTGAATGTAATGTAAATAAAATAGTCTATCCAACAAGGACAACAAATAAGATGATAATCTGAAAAAAATCATGTAGGATTTTGTCTGCATTAAAGGATAGGCCTATGCAATACCGACCTTGAACGAAATAATAAGGATAGCATTCAAGAAGTAGCTGATAGCAAGAAATGAAGAAGCTGATTTTAACGAACATTGTAGTGAATCACCGCATAGCTGCGAATCACCCGCATATTATTAATACCGGAAAAAAGCTAGTCCCAACCGCCTACACCCGGGTCACACAGGCCAAGTACTCCCCGCATCTCTAGTGTGTGTGTGTGTGTGTGTGTGTGTGTGTGTGTGTGTGGGATGGCAAACTGAGTGACGGCTGATTGAGATTATTATTCTGCAGAATGAGTATGAAGAGGTCTGTGGTCCCACTAGGGAAACACAACAACAACAACAACAGCAACAACACACACACACACACACACACACAGGGGGAATAAGCAAAAACATCCGGGGCTCTGTGAGTGTGGTGCTGGGGGTTCATGTGCAGATGCATCACGAAGGGGTCAATGAGTGGGACACCAATTATAAACAACAGAAATGAATGCAGAAATGATGTGTTTTTATGTGATTTGAAATGTTACTCTGCAAGCATTAACATCATTTGCTACATCGGTTACTATGGAGTTGTGACTGTTCAGTTCTGATATTATTCATGATTGGATGGTCAGTGTAATTCAATAGCATTTAGCAGTATGTATTTGGCATCTGAATTTGACATTTAAAGGAATGAAATACCGCATTACTGCAAGAAACTATACTAATCAATGTGTAAACCTCTTGGGTAACTAAACAAAGGAAGATCTCTCTCTCTCTCTCTCTCTCTCTCTCTCTCTCTCTCACACACACACAGACACACACACACACACACACAGACAGACAGAGAGAGGTCCTCTTTATGTAACTTTGTGTGTTTGTGTTTATTTGTATGTGTTTGTGTGTCTGCATGTGCTTGTGCGTGTGACTCAGTGTGGGTAGCACATGTGATGTTTGTAGTTTTTGTTATTGTCTCGCACTGATGCTGATGCTGCCGTGTCTGACCATCAAGTGTTGTTGTGGCAACACGAGTTGTCATCCATCCCCTAATGAGGACACACATCTAAAGGAGTTTGTAGAGAGAGTTGTGTGTGTGTGTGTGTGTGTGTGTGTGCGTGTGTGTGTGGGGGGGATTGATTCAAGGACATTTTAGACAAAGCAAAAAGCCTCCAGCCATCGGCTTCCCTCGTTAGAGTGTCCTCGTTGTCTTCCCTTCCTTATTAATATTGACACTGGGTTTATGATTCACAATCACTTTCATGCAAACTGTGTATGTCCGTTATGTTGCTTCGTTATATGTAATATAGACTACTTGGTAGAAGCTTGTATGCAGAGCGTCTCATAACACCCCGAATGCATACATTGCGTAGCATGGGTGGCCGGGAGGTGGGAATCAAACCCCCCACCTCTAACTCTGTTACAGCCTGTTAATGCCTTGCACTACCAGTTGAGCGAGACGGGGACCACATGGAATCATTTCATGATATATTGCTTTGCACGGCAAACAATTTTCCGCACCATCAAAAGCAAAAAATTAATACATAAATACATCGACTCATAACTCCCCTGTCCACCCATACAGTCCACCATCGGCATTGCGTGAGGCAAGGAGTTTTTTTTGAGAAGGCATCAGAGAGCAGAGGGCAGGGATTAGACCTGCTGCAGGGTAACAGCAGCATTATCCACCGGGACCACGGCTGCTTTTCCCACACGTTGCTGCTGCTCCCGGCCGCCTGCCAGTCACGCTCACAGTGTGGACCACAGCGACAGTGACATTGATTTGAAGGCGTTCATGCTGGTGTGGTGGCAGGTGGGGGTGGGGGGGGCGGGGTGTTGTGTGTGTTTGTGTGTGTGAGGTAGGGGGGAAGGGAGGGGGGGAGGGGGGGCGATGTTGAGGTTGACCCTTCAGAATGTCAAGTGAGCTGGTATATGTATGGTAGTCCTCAGGGATGAGAGAAATTATGTGTTATTATATAATATTACTCATTTATACCTCCCGGGGGTGAAACGTCCTCCCCTTTTCTGTGTGTGCGTGTGTGTGTGTGTGTATGTATGTATGTGTGTGTGCGTCCCTGTACATGCTGGATGGATATATTTGTGTGTGTACCCCAACTGAAATTTAAATCACATTACATGCTCCCAAAATGCCTCAGTCAGAGAGCCAGAATGAACAAATGCGCACCACGCACACACACTTTTGAGATGTGCACACACACACACACACACACACACACACACACACACACACACTGCCTGTCTATTAGACTCTCTCTCTCTGTCTGTTTAGTTACTATTTCTACTCTTTTGAACCTGTGAAGCTCAACGATAGTCTTTTATATAATTGCTGGATGTTGTGCAGTTTGTTTTGCTTCAGTTGATTGGACAGCCTGTTTGAACAGAGGTCAAATTTAAACTTCAGGCTAATTCATCAGGTGTGCAGCGGACGGTTTCATTACTCTGGAAGACTTCACAGGATGTTTAGAAGATAATAGCAACACACATACTGTTGCTAGGCAGACAGACACGTAACCAGATCCTGGTCTATCTAACTTCATCACAACACTCTGAAGTTCACTGCCAGGGATGGAAACGTTTGCAATAGATATTTGGAAATACCTCATCTGTTATCTGTCCACCAAATGTCACCCATGTGCCTAGAAGGGAGAGATGGAGAAAGAAACAGTATTAGACAGAGAGAAACAGAAAGAATAAAGTAGAGAAATGAAGAGAGATTTCAGCATTTGGAACGGTTCTGCTAACAAGTCTTCTTTAATTCTCAATTTTATTTGTATATATGTTTGTGCTGATGAAATGCAAATTAACTATGAAACTATACCTCTTAAACATCTCGTAATTATACCACTTACAATATGGACCGGGTTGCTGGCAAACATGCTAACTTAAAACCTTTCCCAACTTCAGTGGCCAAATACCATATAGGCCTGTGCATACCCCAAGGAAATAATAAGAGCCCTCTCACTAGCAGGAAATCACACCATGGACGGCAAGAGCAGATATTGACGATTATCTCAATTTCACTACGTCCATATACCAGATCTTAGAAGAATATGGTTTATCCTGGTTTTGTGCAAGGACACAAAAGATACATGATGAATTGTAAAAGATGAATAAAAACATAATTAATAAACATTGATGTATTTAATGAACACAATGGCAGCGGAGGCAGTAAGCTGCCAGATGTGCACGTCTGTCCCATCTGGAGTTGCAATATAATTGATTAAAGTACATTGTGTGTGTGTGTGTGTGTGTTTGCTTTGCTGTTGTGTGTCTGCGAGTTTGCTTTTGTGTGGGTTGATGTGTGTGCGCATATTTGTTTTTGGTGTGCATGTTTTTGTGTGCCTGTGCATATGAATCCAACTGTGTGTTTGTGATTGCTCTGCAGACCCTGCTTATAAGTCAGATAAAAGGCGAAGCCAAAAGCACACGCGGGCAGATACTGAATCTCCGCCTCCATCCCTTGATGAATTATGCATCTCGCCGTGGTTGCGGCTTAAAGGGTGTCTCATGAAGCCGATGTCTGCTGAACAGTCAGCAGCTCCGTCAGACAGAAACAACCTTTCGTATCGACACGTTTTCTCAACCACTTAAAATTAGGATTAGGAATTTACTTGTGTGCTTAGAAACTGATTTCCAGTTCTACCGGACTTGGGTGGCAACTGTGGTCCAATCAGTTTCCAGAAACTATTTGCAAAACACCAATTAGTCCGGACCTACATGTCAATCAAAAGCCCTATTAGGCAATCAAAAATGTAAAAAGAAAACGTTCTTGCCTTTGGCAACTGGCCAACACCTCTATTAAACGCTTACCATAATTATCTCTCAATATAAAATGAAACCATGAATGGGGACGATAGATGGCAGAACATACGAGGCTACATGAGTAATTACAGATTCAGCTTTGGCACTCATGTACTCATGTGTTCACTCACTATTTTTAGCACCGATTGCTACGGGTACACCCATCATCGCCTGTACAAGCCAGGCTTCATGGAAATAAAACAACAACATGAGTCAAACCTCTACGATTAGTCCAACCTGCATGTGGGGGACCAGAGGACCTGGAACTCAGCCATCCAGGTGCATCATGGGAGCACAGCACAGTCACACTAGACCCTATTCACAGAGGCATCATGATAGACATGTATACATAGACGCCGCATTGACTGCTTCGGCCTGTTGCTGCGATACGTCAACGTGGTGGCCATATTGGAGAGGTCAAGACTGGCCTGTACAAGTAAACAGGGGAGCTGCGGTTTTTCTGGATAAAAAGGCACTATAATGTTTACATTTCTCAAATTGATTTCAATGAGTCGTTTTTATATTCAAGGGTGATCTATGTGTACAAAAAATGATATCGTTACATATTATATTGTTATATATTGTTTATATATTATATATAGATCTATGTGTGTTTGTTCTATGTTGGTTTTTCCACTCTAAGCCATCTTGAACTTGGTGGTGGTAAAGTAATCCTAGATGACAATGTCCGGTTACGGCTGGCAGCACGGTGGCCGAGCTCGGAGTATGAAATAAATAAATGAATAAATAAATGAAAAAATTGACAATAAAGGACAATAATTATATCCCGAGTGGATGGGAATGACCTACAACTGTGTGACCGGCTCTTTTTGTCCAGCGGCCGCCAGAAGAAGACTCTTCACGTTGCTATGCAACACAGAACGTAATTGCACTGTTGAAATGTCGTTGACTTCCAGTAAACGGACAAGGACATTTGCCCCCAGCCAAGTCCAGCATCAAAACCCATCAGTCCTAACAAAGTACACATAATATCTGTCAATAAAATGGTAAACTATAAAATGATGATCGCTCCATTTCTTTTGTGCCTCCCTATTTACATATTTAAATCAATTTCCTACAGGATTGCTGTCGTTTCTGGAAACTTGCTACACAAATAAAGTTTTTCTTAAATGTTTCACCTCTGAACTGAGTTTAACTGATTAATTTAGTAAAGTTCACTTTGAGCAGCTAGAAGATAAGTGGCCCATATGAAAATTTAATTTCCAAAAGTACTCCCGCTAAGAGACCCTAGAGGCTAGTTGTAGGTTCTCAGTGAGCAGTTCCAAGATTAATTGGCCACAAATCCCAAGCTGTTCAGTTCCTTTTCAGACCGGTGCCACAGGGAACAAGGTTGAAGTCATGAAGTCATGAAGGTACACATGTATCTGCGGTGATTCCCCCTAAGATCTTTCAAGTGTGTGTGAGGCGCACGGTGCTGATGTGAGCGTGCACGGTGCTGATGTGAGCGTGCACGGTGCTGATGTGCGATCAGTTTTAGTGTGATCAGTGATTCCAGTAGAGCTCTGGTGCATTCATTGCAATAGAAATGGTGTAACAATATAACATAACAACAAATAGGATTTGTGGAGTTTGCATTAATGTTAGCGCAAACACAGTTTTCAGTCTGCAATTTGGAGTCATCCCACCACCTGGGTTTCATAAAACTGTTGCTTCTGTTCCACACAATCAAATATGTACCTTTTCTCTTTATGCTTCCTACATTTAGTCTCGTATCATATTCGTGAGCTAATGTTTCCATAGTATTTCTCTAATGACAATAATGACAATGTAACAATTGAGGGGGGTGCAGTAGGGGCAACCTATGACAGGATCTTTTTACACTCACGCCCACTCACGCAACACAGTCACGCAAAATATATCAAAATGCTTTACCTACTAATAATAACAGGCTGGTAATAAGGTAATAGACTCCAGTTACAATGTTTTTTTTTCTTTTCTGGCGATCCGTCATCCAGAATAGTGCGTGTGTGTTTTTTCTTTGCATCATCTTGAATAGCGCTGCTGTGGTGCAATTTCATTTCATTTGCGCAATGTACAAACCACTCGAGTCAAACCATGTCTACTACACGTCTACTACACGTCTACTACACGTCTACTGCAAGTCTACTGCACATCTACTACACGTCTACTACATGTCTACTACATGTCTACTGCACGTCTACTACACGACGCTGCCCGACACGACCCCCCTGGTGTGCGACCCGCTTTACATTGAAGCGCTGCCATAAACGGGCCGCATTCGGACCAAGAGTGGATCCGAAAGCCACTGACTTCCTCCACACGCTTTTTGAAGCGAAAATGTATACATTTTTGGATTAATTAAAATAAGATAAAACTACACTGACTTGTTTCTGTTGTTTGTTTTCTGTCCATGCACTGCGCATTTGAATGGTTTTGTGTTTGAAAAAAATGCAACCAATCATATTTTTCTACGGAGTGTCTGGGGAGAATATCCTCCAATATTATCCTCAAATTGTCGGTTTGGATCGACAATTTGATCAACCAATCATATTTGGATTTGTTGCCAATGGGCGTATTCTTTCAGATTTCCCATGGCTCCGGAGCATTATAGAAGACCGTCTCGCTCAGAGGAGACCTAGCTTATGCTGGGGACACACTACACGAGCGTAAACCATGGATTTAAACAAACATGGCGGACGATGTTCGGTGGTTATAATGACCACATCAATGGTTATAATCGATACATCCAAAGTCAAAGTCAAAGGCAAAGTGTTATATTGATCACTTGCACAGTATAACACAAGGTCATTCTAAACAGTGAAATTCTTGTGACATGGCAAGCTCCCAATACGTAGAACAGTCACAGAATAAGGTCAACATTTTTAATTAAAAATAAATAAACACTAGCATTATAAGTATTATAAGTATTAAAAGTATAAAGTATAAAGTGGAGGAGTGCCGATATAGATATGTACATTAAATTAGGTGACCAGGGCATATTTTCCAGTGATCAATATGATCAATAGGTTAGTGATTGCTGGTTGAGAAGCCTGATGGCTTGTGGGAAAAAAACTGTTTGTGAGTCTGGTAGTCCGTGCCCGAATGCTCCGGAAACGTCTACCAGACGGCAGCATTGTGAACAGTCCAAAGCCTGGGTGGCTGAAGTCTTTTGTGATTTTCCGTGCTTTCCTAAGGCATCGTGTGTGGTAGATGCCTTGCACGGAGGGTAGATGGCAACCAATGATGTGCTCCGCTGTCTTCACCACCCTCTGGAGGGCCTTACGGTCAGCAGTGGAGCAGCTGCCGTACCATGCAGTGATGCTGCCAGAGAGGATGCTCTCAATGGTGCACCTGTAAAAGTTAATCAGAGTTTTGGCAGACATGCCAAACTTCTGAGTCTCCTCAGGAAGAATAGGCGCTTTTGGGCAGTTTTTACTGCCGAGTCCGCTTGCTTGGACCAGGTGAGGTCATCTTTGATGAACACACCGAGGAACTTGAAGCAGGAGACTCTCTCCACTTCAGCTCCGTCTATGTGTAAGGGGGTGTGACCCCCCCCCCCCTGCTGCTTCCTGAAGTCCACAATCATCTCCTTGGTCTTGCAGACGTTGAGAGAGAGGTTGTTATCCTGGCACCATGTTGCCAAGTCACTGACCTCCTCTCTGTAGGCGGTCTCATCGTTGTTGGAGATGAGACCCAGGATGGTGGTGTTGTCTGCGAACTCGAAGATGACGTTGGAGCTGCGTGTGGCCAGCTGAGCTGTAAACAGCATCCTCACGTATGTGTTTCCCTTATCCAGGTTGAGAGAGGGCGGTGTGTACTGTCAGGGTGATGGCATCGTCTGTAGATCTGTTGGGGCGGTATGCAAATTGAAGGGGGTCCAAGGTGTCAGGAAGGGTGGAACAGATGTGGGTTCTGACTAGCCGCTCAAAGCACTTCATGATGATGTAACGTAGATCAGGTAGATCACGTGATCCATGGTTATTGTATGATTTTCTATAGAGTTGGAAGTGAGTGATCTCAGTGAACCTACCGGTTGTATCAGAGCTAACGCTTTAGTGCTTGATTACCATAGAGTGCAATACTTCGGAGATTATATTGTCGCAGGTGGAGATGACATTGTC
>OOFB01030719.1:0-12700 GCA_900323305.1 Trachyrincus murrayi
ACAGGAAACAAAGTTGAACAAATGCTGCTGACAGCCTGTGTGCCTGTGTGTGTGTGTGTGTGTGTGTGTGTTGTGTCTTATGTGAACACAACACAACCATGTGATAGTGGTGACTGTGCTTTGTTGTATCGAGTAGTTTATAATTTAATAATAAAAATATTTTTCTTAAGTCTTGTTTTAGTGTCGTTGGCATCCAGTGTGTACAGTCGAAGTGATAACACAAGTTTTCCAGTCAATCTGTAGATACACGCATATTAAAACAATTATTAAGGCGGGACATCTACAATTAGGAGTGACCTCACACCTAATTGACCAATGGCGCTAATCATAAGCCTGACCAATCACAAACATTAGCCTACTTGTCCCGGTTCCACACCCTACATAACATAACATATACAATTAAACAGCTGGCTTAAGAAACCCTCTTCCCAGAGGCAAAAACGCCCAATAACGTTTAGTGTTTGTTTTGTATAACCGGTGTCCACCCACCGCTAAAATCCACTAACTACAAAAAGTACCACCACCACCAAACTATTTACTACAACTGTTGTTACGGTCGGTGGATATTTACGTTGAAGTCTTCTGAGATTAGCTCAGGTGTACCCCGTTCCCCTAACGAGGCGACTGGCTGGTAGCTCAGGTGTATCCCGTTCCCCTAACGAGGCGACTGGCTGGTAGCTCAGGTGTACCCCGTTCCCCTAACGAGGCGACTGGCTGGTAGCTCAGGTGTACCCCGTTCCCCTAACGAGGCAACTGGCTGGTAGCTCAGGTGTACCCCATTCCTCTAACGATGTGAATGGCTGGTAGCTCAGGTGTACCCCATTCCTCTAACGAGGCGACTAGCTGGCCGCTCAGGTGTACCCCGTTCCCCTAACGAGGCAACTGGCTGGTAGCTCAGGTGTACCCCGTTCCTCTAACGATGTGAATGGCTGGTATCTCAGGTGTACCCCGTCATATTTATTAACTCATGGCTAATAATATAAGCCATATCATATAAATTTAAATAAGTATGTAAATATTCAAACATAGGAAGGAAATATAATAGTTAAGTCAATCCCTTCCTTGTTCTCTTTCTGGGAAGAGTACATACACACGTGCATGCATAAAGGTCGATGTGGGCGGTGTGTGTGTGTTGAGGACGGAGTCATTTGTATAAATAGCCGTCTGACTTTTGGGGAAGCATTAGTAGCACTGCTTAGCTCCCACTAGCACCTCTGAAACCATGCTCAACTTTATACTCCGCACAACACTCTGTAAGTACTTCTAATTGAGGAGATATGTTCTTGGAAAGGTCCAGCTTGAACTCTTAACCAGACAGATTCAGTTCTGTATTTCTGAAACAGCAGTTTGATTTGGATTATTGTTGTCTGCTCAAAACAGCAAAATAAAATGTTTTTACAGATGATAATGTAATTTCTTTTTTAGTGTTCGCAGCAGTCTGCTGTCGTACATGTGCAGGTAAGTGTGTGTGTGTGTGTGTGTGTGTGTGTGTGTGTGTGTGTGTGTGTGTGTGTGTGTGTGTGTGTGTGTGTGTGTGTGTGTGTGTGTGTGTGTGTGTGTGTGCAATACTGCATTTCTGTTGTGCTTTCAAGTGTGTTTCGGTGTGTTCAACCGCTACATGTTCCACTTCCACAGAGAACATCATCACTTGTGAAGGCCAAGTCCAGCGCCTGAGTTGTGGTGAGACGCTTTCATTAAGCTGCTTAGATCGTTCTCTTAGAGGTTTGATAGGTTAGCTTCAGTCTGATCGGTTAGCTTCAGTCTGATCACATAGATAGATATAGATAGATAGATAGTATGTTGAGAAAGTGAATTAAGGGCAGACAGGAAAACAGGATTTTCATGACATACTGGTATGTTGATTTTGCGATTTTCTGATAATTTGCTTCTATGATAACCCTAGTTTCATAAAATGTATAAAATAATAATCGGACATGATTATCTGCCGCTAACTTACACAAATGAACCTCTAATCTATCCCACAGATCAGGGAGTGGTCAGTGTGGACACAGCGTCATATGGACGGACTGATGGACAGACCTGCAGTGAAGGCAGACCTTCAGGCCAGCTGGTCAACACTGCATGTTCTCTGACAGGAACTTTGGATTCCCTTGCAACAAGGTGCTTACAGGTTACACGTTACACGTTACATAGCTGCACTATGTAACGTCATACTGACTCCTTGTTCCTGGTGCAGGTGTAACGGCAAGACGGTCTGTGAGCTGGACAACACGGTCTTCAGTGACCCCTGCCTTGGCACCTTCAAATACGTCAACACCACCTACACCTGCCTCCCAGCACGTTAGTCCCGTCAGTCTGTGAAATATTGAAACACTGTAACCACACGTGTGTAAGTGTGAAGTCTAACCAGAGTTTCGCTCCATGTGCAGATCATGTGGTGGCATGCGAGGGCTCCGTGGCAGAACTCTTCTGTGGTAGGATACACGACTACATGTGTTCAACAAAGAAGACACATGTTGCATCTTCACCTGCACCTTTACAGCTGTAGCTTCTTCTCCTGTCTGCTAACCATCCAGGCGCAGGGCAGGTGATAGCGGTTTACGGTGTAGATTATGGGCGCCATGACCACACCACGTGTATATACCAACGTCAACCTATCAGCCAGATTTTCAACATCTACTGCACTAGTCCTACTTCTGCTAACATTGTAGCTGAAAGGTACTGAGCATGATTCCTCTCACTGTTAAAATGTACATTAAAATATAATGTACTTAAAATGAAGAGCTGTCACCAACAGGGTAACTTCCAGATTGAGTCATTACCAACCTTGTCTCCACAGCTGTAATGGTAAAAGCCGTTGTTCTGTCAATGCTGTAAGCTCAGTGTTTGGGGAACCCTGTCCTGGGACTTACAAGTACTTGGAGGTGGCTTACATGTGTGAATGTAAGTTTTTGGAGAGGGCATGAGGCCAAACAAATGCAATGTTTCCTAAAATGTGGATTTAACCTTGAGACATTATAACTGTCTTGAAGGAGCAACCCAACAAACCATGTTTTTCATACTGAGCTTTCTAAACTTTTCCAGATCGCTAACGAGAGGAGCAGCAGGAGGCCTACACTCACACCAACATCTGCTCCTACTAAATTCATCTTCATCTTGCGTTAAACTTACGTGCTCTTATGAAGGCATGCGTGTTGGGAACAAAAGTACATAAGTACTGTGGAGTGTGTGTGTTGTTGGTGGCTGGTTTACGCAGCCTCACCTGGCCCGAGTCAGACTGACTAGACTCGGGGCTGGGTGAGGCTGCACACCTGTGGGGCATTGGCCAATCAAGGCCCAGACCCTTTAACTGATCAATTTACACCATCCTATGTTGACTAATAGATTAACCCTCTGAGGTCTAGGGCTATTTTACTACTCTATTATACACACAGGAGCAAAAACAAAACATTTCAACTAATATCTTCTTCAAAATGAAAAACAGAATTCTTAAAACTGTTTTGAACCGATGCAAAGCAAATTCTAATGTATAGAAATGATCATATTTTGATATGATCATTTCTACACCATTTCTACCCCTTTTCTTGAGGGGACTCTGGAAAAATGTACAGAGCTTCCTTCTTCGTCTTATCTACTGTTGCACTTTGACCTTTGTTTAATCAGGGCCTATTTGTAATGCGACCCCTGAATAAACAGGGTTTTAGCCAAAACCAACAATTGTATCCCTATTTCTTGCCACTAGGTGCGGCACATAGCACATGTGGAGTTTGTGTTTACCATTTAGCAGATTAGATCCACTCAACGCCGTGTTGACCGATGTGTAATGGAGTCTTTCTTTAGGATACGGTGATATGGCAACTCACTGACAAATAAAATTGTAATGATTCATAGCTTGTCGTTTTTTTTATTCATTACTTCTTGGTTGTTATTATGTATATGTGTATGTGTATATGTACATATGTGTATACTTCTCCGACGTAGCGTTCATGTTATACTTCGGGTTCGTAGTAAGATTATTAGGAGGCGTGGCTAGATAGATGTCAATCAAGCGTGCCAGGGACACTCCCACATGCTGCTTGGTGCCCACTGATGTCTGACACACAGGAGTGCTTCCACCTTCATGTTGAACACTCGAGCGATGATGCCTGGTCTTTGATTGGCTGGCTGACCCTCAAAAAGCCATCCTGTGATTTCCAGCCACTAGGGGTTGCAGGTGAAGGTCAAGAAGACGTCTGGTTTTCCCTTGATTTGGACCAAGGCCATCGCATCCTGGAACTCCTTGGCATACCACCCTGGCGGCAGGATGGTCAGGCGTCCAGGGATCACCTTAGCGTCACTGTTCAGGGCATCAATAATGACCTTGTACTTTTCGGCCTTGATGGTTTTGGAGCGGATCCAGTTGAGACGCAATTCTTGCCATCATGTCACATACTGTGTCAGTTTCCCCACCACTGAGCACTAGATTGAAGTGATGAGCAGGTGTGGTATCATCAGTACTTATGATACATGGCGTCGATCGTCTGAAGTGTTCCTCCTCTGAGGTGAAGGGTGACAAACTGCTCTGTCGTCGTTGCTCCTGGAGCAATGACAGCCACGTCGCTATCTGGTGACGGAAGGTTTCCCTTTTCGCTGTCTCCCTGACTTTCTCTTTCTGTATCCTCGGTGCAATTCTACTCTACAATGGACTAATCAGGGTTAGCAAGGAGTGGATTAAGAGGCCTAGGCTAAACCAAGTTAGTCTGGGTGAGTGTGTTAAACCAAAACACTGCTCGAACCATTCGAGCAACCCATTCAAAAACAGGAGTAAAGCTATTGTTGTGAGGTAAATAAGATAGGCAGTTAATCATTGGAAACGTCTGTGGAAGAGGTAACTACAGGCCTATATTTCTGCCAGGACATTTTTAGCTTCTATGTCATCTCATTGTCTACCTTTAAGCATCTGGAGCATAACCTACATATAATTACATTACTGGTTATGACAGCATAACAAAACAGTACAAAGTACAAGGTACAACGGTTCTCTATTACAAAGCCTTTTAAAACTGTCCCGATTGCCCGAAACCATGCTGTCTGTTGTGGATGGGACAATGTGAAAATTACTATT
This sequence comes from Trachyrincus murrayi, assembly GCA_900323305.1. NCBI lineage: Eukaryota > Metazoa > Chordata > Actinopteri > Gadiformes > Macrouridae > Trachyrincus > Trachyrincus murrayi. The sequence continues at coordinate 5,066 of OOFB01030719.1, forward strand.
TAAAAAATCTAAACATATTATCAGCGTGTATTGATTGTGCTACAATAGTAAATCATATTCATGGTTCCAAAGTTTGTGAAATATACTGACTGACAATATTATGACCTTATGATAGAAACTAACTAAAGCATTTTCCTCACGTGTTGCTGAGTAAACTTCCTGTCTTCTGCTGCTTGCCCCGCCCACCTGTTATATCAGACCAATGACGTCCTGTTTCATCGCTAGTTTATCTCTACTTGCATCTTTATTCCATATTGAAAAGTATGGAGTATAGTTGTTTTTTAGCACCTCATATTGGCTGACCATTCTTCTGTCCCTTTGAGATGACTCAACATACTACCAAAACATTAAATACATATTTTCTTCTAAATGAAAACTTCAGATTTGAATGCGTTAAATCATTGTCTACGGTGTAGACATGATCGTTTTATTCTTGAGGGGAACTTACTTATCTGGTCTCTGGAGAAACGCATACAACTCTTCCATCGTCACGTCTACTGTTGCACTTTGAACACTTTGTCACTCTTATAAACTCCAAGACCAACAATTGCAGGGTAGTTGGCATCCCCATGTCTTCCCACTAGGTGGGGCATATTAGCACATGTGGAGTACACTGTACACATTCACCATTTAGTTCGGTCATTCGGTCCTAGTTTTTCTTTTTTGAGATACATGTCATTAAGGAGCAGGTAGGGCTTAGATTGGAAGATGCCTACCGGGAGACTGCAGACATTGGGGTTTGAACCCAGAACCTTTGAGCTGGGAGTCAAACTCCCTAACCACCAGAGTAGCCTGCCATCCATTATGGATAGGGCCTTTATAAACCATTTAACAGGCAGCTGTACTCCACAACCCACTAGGAAACATCCTGTCCTTCCTGCAGAAGCAAGACTTTGAGTTAACGATTAAATACACATGTTATATTTACATACGTTATTCTATTTACAATAGGATAAAATAATCAACAAGGAAAAACAAAACATATTTTCTCTTGTTGATAAGAGTGCATTTTATTATACTATTCTACTATAAATTAATTTAATTCTACTGTACTCATTTATTTATTTGCCTTTGTAGTCATGTGCTGCTGTTGATTAAGCACATGTAAGTGAACTCCCAGTTTCATGCAGCTGTCAATATAAAACTAGTTATGACCAACACACAAACACAGACACCATGAGTTCCAGACTTATCACACGAGCAACCGAGACGAACAGTAAACAAATTTATTTTGTCATCTGCATGTTACAGCTGGAACTCTGGGAATTCAAACACCACGTCTTTGCCTGTGAGCTTCTTGTAGACCCCGGAGAAGGTCTCCACCTGGAAACAGAACGGAGGAAACGTCACACTTCGGTCTAGTACCAACACATCACTACTGCAACGCTATTACAGTATGCAGCATGTCCATACGTTAGTATGGATACTCCAGCTGCTGGATGATCACGGGTTTTACAACAAACTTCAAGGCATTTAACATTCCATAACTTCCTGTCTGGGATTCTGAGCACATCTTCTTCGTTTTCAGTGTATTTCTCAAAGAGCCTACCACCTATTAAAGATGGAGGTTTGTACACTGCATGGTTTAGCTCCCCAGTAACGGCCCAGAAGGCTCTGGGAAGTTATAGGAATATACAGAACGCCCGTCCTCACCGGCCCGAGAGCCGGGGACTGAGCTTGCTCTCCGACGTCGTGGAACGGGACTGTACGTCACAGCATAGCGCTACGCTCCCATACGCCACAAGGACAGAGCCATGCAAGAGCTACTCACAGGATGCCCACGTCGGTTACACACAAACAAAACGGGTTCTTTAGGAAGCAGAGGGAACTCACTTTGTGTTCTACATTGTTCTGCTGCGCCTTGTCCAGATGCACCTTGATGAGCCGACTGCTGTCCAGCTTGACACGGATTCTCTTGCCCACGATCTCGCTGGGGTAGACCAGGTCCTCCAGGATAGCATCATGCACAGAGGTCAGGGTACGGCTGTAGGGGCAGACGGCATGTTAGCGACAGTACTCTGGTTAGCCGTGGAGGCAGCCAGGGACAATGCAACAGTTTCGTTAACGGGCAGGCTGCAGGAATCCACCCACGCCAGAGACTTCACCAACGAGTTCCTAGTTTAGCATCATGTCGGTGTGTCCAGCGATTGTTTTGAAGAACCAAGTCCTGCAGCTCTTTAACAGCTCCCCATAATGTGGGGGTTGCTGGTTGCCATGGCACTTGCATCAGCCAAGGACATTAATGGCAGGAAGATAAACAAAGAATATTGACAAACATTTAAAAAATTATCCAGAATAAAAGCTAAAACTTTGGAACACAATTGCTCCGTAGCACTAGTTGCCGTTTTGAGACCAGAAAACCAAGTTGGGGTCAAAGTTAGTTATGAAGGTGAGTCATCATAGTCTGATGTTTAGAACTAGGCAGTGGTCTAGCAGAAGGTAGAGACTGGACAACCAAACGGACTACCAAGCATCTGCAGTCACCACATTCATCCCTACACAGAAGGCCAATGGTACATCCCTTTAAAGCCTTTCCAGGCAAACTACTTCAGTTAAGTAAAGTGAATTTCACCGAAAGGTGACAAGTTTGCATCTCTGATTCATACTAAAATGATTTGGTTGTACACTGCATGGTTTAGCTCCCCAGTAACGGCCCAGAAGGCTCTGGGAAGTTATAGGAATATACAGAACGCCCGTCCTCGCCGGCCCGAGAGCCGGGGACTGAGCTTGCTCTCCGACGTCGTGGAACGGGACTGTACGTCACAGCATAAGCGCTACGCTCCCATACGCCACAAGGACAGAGCCATGCAAGAGCTACTCACAGGATGCCCACGTCGGTTACACACACATTAACAATCTTGATGGTAAAGAACTCCACAAACAGTATTTAAGCGTTACCAATTCTAAACGTTACACCAGGTCCTGTACCTTCGCTGCGGTGATGTTGAGCTCTCTCAGCTGAGCCTTGAGGTCGGAGTTCATCTCCAGCTCGAGAAGAGCCTGAGCAAATTAGACAAAGTAATGAAACTTAAGTTCTACACATCCACAGTCCCATCACGTTAGATGAGACGTGTAATAACCAATGAATGATCACGAACTTTAATAAAACATACATTGCTTGAATGCTTGATTGGCAGTGGAATGCCTAATTTGTCAATGCAGGTAAAACATACTAATTTGTTACCTGGGAGATCCCAGACTCGAACTCGTCTGGCTTCTCGCCATTAGGCTTTACTATTTTGGCGCTGGTACTGAACATGGCCTTTGTCTCTGCAAAAGGGAAGAAATGAGGATTTAGTCATCGTGAAGTTAACAGTCTGCACAGACTCAACAGGCTCAATATCAGCACATAAGACAAGAAAGCACGCTTTGCCCCGTGATGTTAGCACGAAGGCTAACGCTAGGTGTACTATACATGTGGAACATTAACAGTACAGACCCAACAAAAAGCCAAATACAACATTATAGCCGTTGTTCGTTCAGTGTGGTGCAGAAAGACCCCACATGCTGATGGAGGTGCCAGCGGACGGAGGTTAGCCGAGACGCGCTAGCCTGCTGGCTAACCTCACCGAGTGTCATCTAGTATCGGCGTTTCAATAGCCAAGTTAGCAATACTAGACGCCACGTATACACAAATATGTAACCGATACGTGTATTAAGAGGACACAAGTGCGCGTCCGTTGTTAAAGGAGCGGGTCGTTGTTGAAGCTCGCTAGCATCCTGCCGGGGAACACATGCCCGGGCCTTGGGAGAAGTGGCCGAGACCCTGTAGTTAAGAACCCATTCACCCGAAGCCACAATACTATCCCTCATTTAAGAACAACAGAACTGCCATCCACCATCAGACACAGAGTAATCTAAGGCATCAGTGCCCTAAGATGGCGTACAATGTAAGAATGCAGCGATAAAATGTTTGTTTCACATATATAAACACAGAAGAGCGTATCCTCAGAAAAATATCACGACCAACCTCTGTCAACGACGGCCAAGGAAGAGGCCGGGACATCGCGAGAGTTCAACTAATCCTCGTCGGGAACCATGGGAACCCGGAAGTGCTGGGTGTATTTATTTTGCGTTTGGCTGCCGCAGATTCCAGTCACAGTCACACGCGAAAACAGCACTAGGAACAGGGATCTAGACTTAGGTTCAGATGGATATTTGATACACAAAGTGCTTTCTGCACACATTGTCTGTTCAACAACACACCCTTAGTCTGAGAATTATTATATTATAGCCCGAACGCAAAAGCAGAGAGCTGCGGTTTCCACACGGAGACAGGAAACCAAACACAATGTTTGGCAGGAGACATGTGGTGCAGATGGTAGATTAAAGTGATGTTTACTGGTCTTTTTAACATAGTACGCAGAGCGGCCTGCAGTGCAGCGGACGACATGGTGAAGGCGAGGTTCTTCTACGCCGTGCACAAGGGCATCAAACCAGGGGTGTACACCACTTGGTAAGTTGTGATACACAAACAAACACAACACACACACACACACACACACACACAAGACTCGTGGGAAACATAACACAGGTGCACGGCATTAATACAATTCATTGCCTTGTTATACACCCATGTGCATTACACTTGGATCTCTTTCATAAACTCTTTGTTTTGTCAATCTTTCATGGTGCGTTAAAAATATGAACAATTTAATATTGAATGAGCCACTTTATAGTTTGTGTATTATTGTATTGTATCGTCTACATAGACACATGTATCTATTTTTTTTTATTTTCTTACGGTACTTTTGTGGTATACCTTTTTATTCTATTTCCTATTACCTTGAGCAGAGCATCTGAAACAGACGCCAAGCAATCCTAGGCCAACTCATAGACTTTAGGTCTGTGCTTGTTTACAATGTGATGAACAGCCATATCTCTTTCATATAACTTGAAATGAGTGGATGAATATCTCTGTCCATGGTCTAGGGATGAGTGTAAAAGCCAGGTGGAGAAGTTCCCGTGTGCGACTTATAAGAAGTTTGCGTCAGAGAAGGATGCCTGGGCGTTTGTCAGAGGGGTGAAGCAAGCGGCAGTGCCCACAGACCTCCCGGGTACGACAGACTCTGTATGACTCTATAGCTATATGATTACAGCTGGATTATTCTGTAGTCTACCTGTGCTATTACGGTGTGAACTCTAAGGGCAACCTTTAGATAGGACTAATCTAAAACGTATTCAGTTCAGAACACTTTATTGTCCGCAACATTGTTTTTGACATGGCTTGCATAAAGACACAAGAAAGAAGTTCACAGCATACATATGTATACGTATATCAAAACAATTCTGCTTTGTGTGATGAATTGAATATAAAAAGGGTGTATTTTGGTTTGTCTTAAAGCTTCCAGCTGTGATGCGTCCGTCAGCCTACTTCCTAAGAGGGGGCCGGAGCCTCTGTACTACATCCCTATTGGCCAGAAGAGGTGCTACTCAAACAAGGAGGCGGAGTCTCCCTCCAAAAGGCTCAAGGCGTCTGTGGAAAGCCCGCCCCCAGAGAGCAGCTCCTCCTCCTCCTCCTGCTCTTCGGAGGAGGGCGACAGCTTCACCCACATGGGTGAGACGTCACGTTTACTGGATCAAACAAGGGGTGTTGGGTTTTGGTTCTCCAGTGGTTCCCAACCTGGGTGTCGGGCCCCACTTGGGGTCACCAGATTTGCACATGGGGTCATGGGAGAAGGCATATTTTTTAATTTAAAGGTCAAATCAAAAATATATAGTACAAATATATAGTAACCCCTGCTAGCTGTAACCACTGCTTTAAGAATGGATTACAGTCACAACCGTATGACCAGACGCTTTAATCTTTAGTCTCGTCTGTACTCATCGTGTTGTTCCTGCTGTGTCCACTAGGGGATGCGGTGGTCGTCTACACCGACGGCTGCTGTTCTGCTAACGGGCAGAAGGGGGCGCGGGCAGGGATCGGCGTTTACTGGGGACCCAACCATCCACTGTGAGTCTCCTCACCTGCCCATAAAATGTCTCTGTTCCCTAGAAGGGATGGTTTTAGTGCAGTGTACACACACACACACACACACACACACACACCTCTAACCTGCTTCTGGTTTTTACTTCTTTTTTTTTTCTGAAGGAACGTTGCAGATCGTCTCGGGGGAAGACAGACCAACCAGAGAGCAGAGATCCAGGTAATGTTTTTTTTTTTTTTTTTTTAGACCAATCGGAGAGCAGAGATCGGAGGCAACATTCATATTTGGCGAACTAGGTGTCCCGGTATCCTCAAGCGCATTTTAAATGTTAGGAGACCAGCTGTGGGCGTACTAGCTGTTAGCATACTAACCGATAGCGGGCTAACTGTGTGATTCCATGGGGCAGGCGGCCTGCAGAGCTCTGGAACAGGCCAATGATCAGAACATCAAGAAGTTGGTCATCTACACTGACAGCAAGTTCACCATCAATGGTTTGTAGATTCACCTTTAACCTTCATAGCAGAACTCTGGTTGCATCAAAACACCCACAATGTTGCTAAACTCTGCTACCGCAGTTCCTCACCAACAAGATCCAACCAGTGAGACTTAAGTAAACATGTAAAGTACATTTAAAACCTAGACTTTCATGAAGTATCTCAAGTATCCTTGGCATGAGTGAAGTTTGAAGGGTCCCTATTTTACCACCGGGTGTGATGTTGAGTGTACCACCCAGATGTACGATGGACAGATCAGCCTACCGGTTGGTACAGTCCACTGGGTAGGCTGGTAGACTGATCTATCTATCCTACCAGTTGGTACAGTCCACTGGGTAGGCTGGGAGGCTGATCTATTGTGTGGGTGTGTGTGTGTAGGTGTGACCAGCTGGGTGAAGACCTGGAAGACCAACGGCTGGAGGCTGAAGTCAGGAGGTCATGTGACCAACAAGGATGACTTTGAGAAGCTGGACCGCCTCAACGCCCAGCTGGAGGTCGTCTGGGTAACGGAGCGTTCGAATGGTTATCGGTTCTAAACCCTGAGAACATCCTCCTCTACCTCTCTTCTTCCTTTCCTCTCCTCTCGTCTTTCTCTGTTCCCCTATCTCCTCTCATCTCGTCTTTCTCTCCTTCTCCCTCTCTTTCCTTCTTCCTCTCTCACCCTCTCTCTCTCCTCCCCTCCTTAACCTCTTTCTCTCCTCTCTCTCCCATCTCTGTCTTCCCCTCTCTTCTCCCCCCCACTCTCTCTTCCTCTCCCTCCCTTCTCTTCTCTCCTTCCTCCTGTGTCCCTCTTTCTCTTCCTCTCCATCCCCTGCTTTCTCTCTCTTCCTCTTCCTCCTCATCTCCCCTCCCCTTTTCTATCTCTCTCTCTCTCTGTGTCTGTCTGGCTGGCTGGCTGTCTGTCTGTCTGTTTGTCTCTCTGTGTGTGTGTGTGTCTGTCAGTCTCCAAAGATTCAAAGGGCGGTATTGGCATTGAAAACGTACATTTACATTGCCAAGGCACAAAAAGTAAAATAAGTTACAGAAAAAAGATACAAAATAATACTAAATCAAATCAAGAGTAAAAAAGAAATCTCCCCCTTCCCTTCTGTTTGTCTCTCGCTCTCTCTCTCGCTCTCTCTCTCTCTCTCTCTCTCTCTCTCTCTCTCTCTAACAACATTCTACCCTACACTTTGAACACAGAAGCCGAGCTAGCTAACAAGCAAAGATAACCA
>OOFB01030733.1:0-10836 GCA_900323305.1 Trachyrincus murrayi
CACACATCCACACAAACACACACATCCACACAAACACACACATCCACACACACACCCACACACACACCCACACACATCCACACAAACACACGCACCCACACAAACACACACACACACACACACACACACACACACACACACACACACACACACACACACACACACACACACACACACACACACACACACACACACACACACACACACACACACACACACACACACACCCTGCGTGAAGAGACGAGTATTTCGTCATCTTCGGAGCACAATGACAGGATGATGGCGAGGAAAAATATTTTCTACATTTTGTACATACTTACAATTTGTCTCTTGTTTCGTTTTGGACATATTACACACGCATTAGCATTCGTTTCTTAATACTTATTAGTGTTTCATATTTTATAGAGAATCTGTATACTCTATACATGTCAACCTCTTTGACATGCTATGAATGCTGTTCAGTAGGCTAAAGGTGTGCAATTCACACACACACACACACACACACACACACACACACACACACACACACACACACACACACACACACACACACACACACACACACACACACACACGTGTGTGTGTGTGTAAATCGTGTGTGTGTAAATCCTGCTTCCAGCTGCACAAATACCCACCGGCCAGAGTTCAGTAGAACAGAGCTCCACTAACACACATAGGAGCACAAGTAGGCATTCTGTCTCGCTCACTTCACTCACACATTCACAGGGAGCAAGCAGCCCTCTGGTGGACAGCTAATATAATGCAGTTTATGAGAGATACTAAAGAAATTTGTATTAGAAAGATGACAAGTTGGACTATATTCACATTAAATTAGAGGAAGAAAAAGACCATAAGCAGTAGCAGGAGTGTCATGTGAGAGACGGTGATCTGGCAGAAGAGAACCACCAGATCGACAGTTTCACTTTCGCATTGTGTACATTGTATACTACAAAGGTATTTAGTCCAAACCAAATTAGATTTTATTTTTTAAAGAAAATACAAGAGAGTGTTGAGTTAACTGCTCATAAATGCTAGTTGTTGCTTCTACAAATCTTTTTTTTTTTAAACAGGCTAGATAATTTGTATCCAAATTTCAAATATGCATCACAACATTATTTGAACATCGGTGCGGTTGTTGTTTATAGCTTATATATAAGCTATGTAAACCAATATGCTATATAGACAAAAAATAGCTAGCTTATTATTAACATATCAATTTTTTAGCCTTACCTCAAAAGTCATTTTGGTTAGCCACACATTAATGTGTGGTAAATATTAGTATGCTAATTCAGCTCACACAGTAGTTTACACCAGTAGTGTAGTCCAATCAGGTCATTATTGTCAATGTAATGACACATTATGGAGTAGCCAAGTTCTGACCTTCACATAGACCTAACCAATATTAACATGGTATTATATTTCAATTGCTTGCGTTTGCTCAAGCCGGTTTCCCTGGGATTACTGTTTTACATATTCTTGGTCACGGTTCTCACAACAGGATGAATGTTTACATGGTGAGGCATTAAAACCTGTGCCCTTCACACGAAGGAGTGACTGATACAGTGCTCTAGTCTAGGTCACAGACCACTCACTAGAGCACAGCATCACTGGCTGTGTGGTGGTGAGTTAGTTGGCTGTGTGGTGGTGAGTTAGTTGGCTGTGTGGTGGTGAGTTAGTTGGCTGTGTGGTGGTGAGTTAGTTGGTTGTGTGGTGGTGAGTTAGTTGGTTGTGTGATGGTGAATGACTTTGTGGTGACCTTACCTTCTTGGCTGGGAACGACGGTCATCCTCCCCACTACCGGATTCCTTAGAAGAAAAAAACAAAATGAAACAGAAATGACTTTTGAACCCTCATAGGCCTAGTTATCTGTACGAGCAAGACTGTTTGTCTGTCTTACTAGATCTGACAGTAATGCAATGGCACACAGTGAGAACACACACACACACACACACACACACACACACACACACACACACACACACACACACACACACACACACACACTCACACACTCACACTCACTCACTCACTCACTCTAAAGGATTGTTAGTTAGTGCAACACGAACAGCAAAGAAAATGCATGGGAATACAGTATTGTGAAAAATATATAGTATCATGTTTTTGTATGAAATAACATGAGCAACAGAAGAAAGAGGGAACAAAGACAGATTTAATATGTCGAATACATTGTCAGACAAGCCTGCCTCACTGACAGTTACAAATCTAACATGTATTGTCTATACTGTTGCATAGTTAGGAGGACTAGCCTTGACAAGATCACACAACTAGTAATTATGGGTCCACAACAGGAAGAGATGGTTTATAGACTGATTATAGGTCAGAAGACATGACAATATAGTAGGCTTCAATCTGTACAGTGTTGAATAATTGCAGATGGCAGTTGAGGACAAATTGTCGTTTCTGTTTAGATTATACCACGTCAGCATGGTTCATATAATATGTGATCATGGAGTTTGGTGTGCTGATGTTCTGACGATGTGCTGATGATCACATGTCTGAACGCCTTCAGTGGCACTTCAAACACACGAAACATGATAGAGCTTGAATTATCATAACATTGTAATTATATCAGGTCTTCCCCACTCTCTGAGGCTATATCAGTAAATACATGGAAATCTAGTAGAATAAAATGACAATGAATGCTCTACTTCTTTTGACTATTATATCCACGTCCACCCCTACTATCATTTGCATGGGGCGGCGTCTAAAAATGTTTTTTTTTTTGCACTGGATTTGAATATTTGTGGAATTGTAAATTGTTTGTGAATAAGCAAGGTGGCCTGTAGTTCACCCGGGTGACATAACCAACCCAAACCATTCCCCAATGCCTCTAACATGAGGAGGACCATTTACACAGGCATGTCTCCGAGACAGCCCCACCAGGCATAGTTTCATCAGATGATTGGCTCTCTCCGTAAACACTTTATGGAAAACACATGACGCTGAAATTTGAACTTTGCGCAGGTCTTTCCCTCACATTTCAAGCTGTTTGCTATTGATTCGTTTTCATTTTGAATTATAGTACAAATAAATGGCATAATGATAAAATATAACATATCTCTGTTCTGCTCAAAACCTGCTGAATACCATCAACCAGTCTGAATACATCAACCAGTCTGAATACCATCAACGAGCCTGACATTAGAGAGCAGCATCTGGAGAACGAACGTTGATTGTAAAAACGATGACGGTTTTTGCATTTAAGCAAATGGTACCGGGTTTCTCCAAAGTATATGGAAATGAATGAGCTTAATGTCTATACCTGTGGCTCTGTAGCTCAGTCAAATGAATATCTAGGTTCGTAAAACAAGACCAGAGCATTATCTACATAGTTTATATTTATGAATTAATAGTAGTCGTAGAAGTTTACTAAGCAGCGCATATGGTGAGCTGAAACAATATTATGGTTCATCGTCTTCTCAATTGTAACGACAGAAAATGATTACGTCCCATTTAGGATGTGGCCCAAATATTTGGATATTCAAATATTTATTTGGACCTCATGGCACAATTCAAATACTGATATTTAAGCTGCAGTAACATTAGAACTGAGGCCTGTTGGGATACGACAAAGAAATCAACAGTTTGGGAACATTTTAAATGATGAGAAGACAATTGGCTCCATTGGTTCGGTCAGGACTAACTGGGGCACCACCAGTTATTGTTTCCAATGACCCATCTTTGACATTTCATGTGTGCTATGCACCCTACAAAACATGGCTTCTCGGGTTTTATGATGTTTTATGAGTTTATGATGGGCTATGGTGTGAGCTATGTGGGTTATGTCTTATCACATACTGTATAAATCTCAAACCAAAACTATCTAAAATCTAATATGGAAATATGTTTGCCAATAAAAACGGTTTATACATTAGGAAGCGTCTTAGCTGATGATTGATTCATTTGAATATTGCATGAATTGCTATATGCCTTATTGCTAGTTGTGACAACAGGAACCTAGTCCAAACTGCTCATTTTACTGATGACTATGTTTCCCATAACAATCCCTGGGAAACAGCAAGGGCTACTACCTTTTTTTCAAATCAACAACAATAACATGCTACGCAGCAAAGGCCATGCGAAAACTAGGCAAACATGTTCGATATAATAGCCAGTTATTATTATGATATTGATATTGTGTGAAACTCCCTATGACAATCATGATACTGATCCTTTCATATCACCCGGCCTTTCGTCTCTGCATCTCCAACTGAACAGTAGCCTGGAGCCATCTAATAAGGCAACTCAAACACAGAAACCACATGACAACAGCCAGGAAGCTCTCTGTGCGTGTGTGTGCGTGGTCACCTGCTGAATAATCTAGTTTAAGAATTTTTCCATTAACATTACATCTTCCCTGACTTGTTGAGCATTGGAATTATACATTAAAGTTACACAGAGTGGCTATGACTTTTTCATTTGTGTGCAATGTAATAAAATAGGTTACATTTCTTCTGCCTTTCACCTTTTGTGTAAGGAGAGACAGTTGAAATAAAGTCACGCCACAGAACCGGTTTGACTGCACAATGCAGAAACATGAATGACAGGGTCTCATGTAAGACCATATGATCAAACAATATGCTGGTGACATGCACGCTGACATTACCCAGCCCAGGTTAGTGATTTGGGACAGACCTTAAGAGTGTGTAGGAGTGACCAGACAAATTAATTTGTACACACACTAAAGGTTCACCGTCTCAAATAAGCACTGACAACAGTTGCCTCCAACCGGTTTTAAATGGCACAAACAAAACAAAGCAAAATGAGGACTGGATAATATTCCCTCATGGGCACATACCGATCATCTTTTGTAAATAATATGCTTTAGCCATTATCCAGAAAAAAGAGCCATTGGACGGTCATGCATGGAAATACTGACTTGCAAATACAATATATTCTAAAATACAAATATAAATACAAATACAAAATATTCTATACATTGTAGGGTGCCTGACAAGAACCTACCCTCCTGTGTTACCTGACAGGGGAAACAGGAGTTTGCGAGACAGATTGAGTAAGAAGAGTACAGTCACATGAGAGGGGAAAATAACAAGACAGTGGGCCTGGGGTTAAAATTGACATGAATATCCCAGTTTTCTCTTCCGGTTGTCTGGTGGTCTCACCTTCCTGTATTTTAACATAACAACACCCTCAAAGACTACCATAGGGTCAGATAGAGACCCATCAACAATAATAATACACGTATACGTGTCAACACGAACACGCGGAAGAGGGAGATCTGTCCCAGTGTGTGTAGAAGCAACATTAGTACCAAAGCCTATAGCTAAAACTATGATAGGTATTGAGCTGAGTTTCTTCATTGCTACTACTAACCCTTTTTCTTTTTTTTTTCTTCTTTTTTTTTTAAACATTTTTTAAAATCCCCCATTCATAAAGTAAATGTGATTTCTATTAGGATGGATACATCACCCGAATAACTTACTGGAACTAGTGTAAATGTTAATAAGGGGCCGTCATAGCGTTGGAGTATAACGTGTGTTCAAATGCACGCGTAAAACGGGTAGATTTGATCGCGATATCACTATAACTTCACCCAAACCTATTCTTTAAATGAGTTATAACGACATATTTCATCTTTCAGAATATCGACTGCGCTACTCAAAATGAAACGATGTATTATACGCATGCGTACGAGTACAAAGACAAGGCACTTATGACTGTAGGCAAAACAGCGGAAATTAACCCAAACCGCGTCGAGCGACATTCGGGTTTTGGGGGGGGGAGGATGGGGGTGGGGGTGTAGAAAGAAGGGAGTACCTACCGACACACAGGGGCTGGAGCTGGTGCTGGGGGTCGGTGAACGCTGCACAGTAACAAGCGCCATTCAACGACCGGGAAACAGATACCTGAGAGAAAGCGACAGCGGCGAGACGGGCATAATTGTTTGTGGAGAAAACCAGCTGAGTCCGAGGCGGTCGTTCGATGAATCGCAGACTACTCCCCGGCTGTTTCCTCTGTGTGCCCGTCCGGCGCATGCGCACCAGCCAATAGCTGTCAATTCCGATTAACCCTATATGTGCTGGACATAGTGTCCGAGGTCTGGCTATATACTACTGAATTAAACGGAAACGCTTTATTTGTTTACGTGTCTGTGTCTCAGTCGCACCCCAAAAACAACGAAAACCACAGTCCCTGACCAGGAAAGAGCAACCCACCAACTCAGTTAATTGAAGTGGAAAGTGGCCTAATTCGTTTTGACCTAAGAGAAAGTTGGCTAGTGAGTTCTGTAATGTAGATGCCCTGTCAATCTATCCATCTATCTACCTATCAATCAATTTGTCTGTCTGTCATCCACCCAGTTGGTCACCAGCCAAATTCGAGGCTTTCTTACTTTTGTGTCAGAGAGATTAGTGGTGCATCAGAGAAGAGATGGCATATGTAATGTGTTGGGATGTGTTGGGTGTTGGGATTTAGTGTCATTCAGAAGATGAATGATAAGATGCAACAGGAGGATTTAAAAGCGTTTACAGGTGGGATGTGTGCTCGCTGATTCTCTGTAAAATAACAAAAGATATTTAACAAGAGTGTGATTCCTCTAATGTTTTAATGTTAAAGAAATGGATACAAGAATTGAAGATCATTCATAATTATGGAAAACTATACAATTTGTTTCTGCTTGACAAAATTTGAAATATGTGGTCAGGGTATTTCAAATATTGAATAACTATAGTGCGTGATATCCAATATAAATGAGTTGCTGCAACACAGGATAGATAGGTACAGAAAAACAAGCAGAGGAATAAGAGCCTAGTACAGTAACTGCCGTTATTGCAGTTACTGTAAAATTGTAAATTGTATTTAATAGCAAATATACCAAGCTAGACATTATTATTATTATTATTATTATTATTATAATAACGCGCCTCATATCGTAGCCCTTTTCACACGTGACACACGTGCAGTCTGTCTATTTAATCCCACACTTTCGCTACTATTTAATGGACGTATATACGATCAACAAAACACATACTAAAGGTCAGAAACATTTTAAAATATGTATATAATGTATAAAGTTGAGAATGGATTTTATGTCAAGCACATTTTATGAACTTTATCGAATCAGTCGTGTTTCCCTTCAGTCAGATAGTGGCAACATGGCGGTCCCCGGCAAACAGTAAGTTGAAAATATGCTAACGTTCTAGCGATTTTATTAATTTGTCTGAGTGTCGAACATATGGCTGAGACTGCCATTGATCCACACTGATTTAGTAATAGCCGCTATACTGTCCCAGAAACATGTTTGGACGATCGATTATAGCATAGTATGGTTACTGATTATTTCAACATTGCTATGTTAGCATGAGCGTTGCTATGCTAAATGTAAGTAACTACTAAAGACGGGTTAGGTACATGTTCGAATATACCCTTCTATAGTCTTGATTGTATTTTGTACACACACCTTTCCTTCTTAGAGGGATTATAGGTTTCTACTAGTTTGGTGATCAAGGTGTGGTGGTTTTTCGTAGTAATCCAATACAGTAATACAGTATACAATAAAACGTGTTGTAGTTGGGCTTGCTGGCTTTGATTTATTCCCTCCACAATGTGGGAGTTGCCAGGTGTACTGACCCAGCACGTCTGCAGCAGCAGACCAAAACAATTGCAGGTCGCAAGCCACACATTTGTGTTGATTGTCTGATGCAAAGTACCAGACCTGATGTCTTTCATAATGTCTATTGCTCTACTACCCTGTGGATTATAAATACTAAATAGGTTTATTTCATACATGTATTGCTAATAAAACGGTTCAGGGGGATTTGCATATATATGTACGGTTCTTTCCCATAAGGTATGGGCTGGTTTTGCCTCAGAAGAAGGCAGTGACAAAGACTACCACCCTGCAGAGACCCTCAGTGTTTGGGGATGACTCTGATGATGAGGTAGGGATGTATTTTTGGTATTCTACTTGGAAATAACTATTCACGTTGAACTTTAAACGTCATTTTAGTTAGTTTTTCTATGACATGCCTGACCAAGCTGACATCCAAATGAATTAACATAACAGCTGAAAAAAAATGTTTAGGTGACACCAACACGCTTGGCAGATGCCCTCACCCTTCAACCAATAGTATCGTAACAGGTTTCCGCTTCCACTCATATAGAGCCTGCAAGGGGCTTAACACACAGCAGGCTTGCGTGTTTTGTCACTTTTGCACAATCCAATTAAATACTAAAGGATTAAGTGATATACGTCCTACATTACCTGCTAAAACGCTATATTACGGAAGTAAAGCTCTGAATCCATTTGACCATGTCTTTAAGATTACAGTTCTCAGCTGCATGGCTCAGTCGGCCTGCCAACCAGCTAGTGTTGATGAGCAATCTTCTCTTGCTGTCTTTCCTCCAGACCTCCGTTGGGGAGAGTCTGCAGAAGGAAGCTGTTAAGAAGAGGATGATGAAGCAGGTGATTGATACTACACTTAAAGTTCTAGTCGTAATTTCCGAATGGAACCTCACTATACTACTACTATACTATATATATACTATACCATCCTAAACCTCTGTATCATTATCTGATGGGCTGGTGTGGTTTTACTCTTTTTCTCAATTCCTATTTAAACCGGCAAAGACACGTCTAGAGATGCAGAAGGCCTTGGAGGAGGACAGCACTGTTTACGACTACGACGCCGTGTACGAGGACATCCGGAACCAGAGGCTGGAGAGCAGCAAGAAGATCCTGGGAGGAAAGGATAGGAAGGTAGCATAAAGAAACCCCGGCGATCGTCGCCAGTGTGTTGTTTCCAGTACATGGCGCATACATAACGCGTCAGCCACAGTGTTCCTTACGATACCTCACACCGTTGCTCTCGCCGTCTGTTCAGCCAAAGTACATCAACCAGCTGATAAAGGCGGTGGAAGAGCGAAAGAAGGAGCAGGAGCGGCGCGATGAAAGGAAGATCCAGAAGGAGAGGGAGGCTGAGGGAGAGGAGTTTGCCGACAAGGAGGCGTACGTCACGGCGGCATACCGGCAGAAGCTCAAGGAGAGGCAGGAGGAGCTGGAGAAAGAGAAGAGGGAAGCCGCGATGGAAGGTACAAATGATTTATTGGTTGAATGACGTTCGATTTTTGTTCTTTTCTTTTGTGATTTGCAAAGCGATGTTTCCGAACCTTGGAACATGAATCATGCCACCAGTGTCCCATAAACAAGGGCGCAATCTTTACTGAATAGTAAAAAAAAAAAAAAAGGAATTTAATTTCAATGAGAAAACGGGTGTAAAATTAGATAAATTCAGAAAGTCACCGCGTATTTTCCTAGAGTGTGCAAATACATCCTCTCTTCCTCTGCCCCAAAGCCTCGCCATATAGCCACCGACAACTTTGCATTTTTAGAATTTGTAAAGAGGGCGGAGATGGTCACTTCCAGTCCAGTTCAACTTCACCCTGCTTTAAAAACTAAGTATATGCAATACCATACAATTTATTGTGTGTGTGTGTGTGTGTGTGTGTGTGTGTGTGTGTGTGTGTGTGTGTGTGTGTGTGTGTGTGTGTGTGTGTGTGTGTGTGTGTGTGTGTGTGTGTGTGTGTGTGTGTGTGTGCACATTTTTTGCATGTTTGCTTGCTGGATCAGCTGCTTTGGATGTAAAAAAGCAGAAAGACCTGAGTGGCTTTTACAGGCATCTGTTGAACCAGACTGTGGGAGAAGAAGCCATACCAGACCACACAACAGACAGGTCAGTCACTGAGTTCAACTCTAGTAGCATCAACTCATCCAGCCATGATCACAAATATGTCTTCATTCAACAAGTCAATGTACTTGGCCTGCTGTTTGTACTATACAAAATATAGTTATGTTAGGACAAAAAACACTTATTATGATGGGAAGACAAGACCACAATTGGAGTCATTATCTGTTTTTCTATCCTAGAGAATGTGACACACCCCTAGAACGATTAGATTGTCAATTTATAGTCTGCCATAACCATTGTTACATAAATTAAACAATTCCAACCCAACAAACTAATAAGCATGTAACAACAAGAGTTATATATTTCATAACATAGCAATAGTGATCTTTTTCACATGTAATCTACATAAACTATATAACATATGAAGCTGAGACTTTACTGATTCCAACAGTCCAAACCATATCACTCTGTGACTCGTGTTTGATCACATAAAACCACCATAAATGGATAATCCAGTGTCTGGGCACCATTTTGAATCCTCACAGTGTTTACAATCATGCATAGTAACTAAGAAGGTTTCGCATAGGAAAAAATGGCAATTACAGTCAAACAGAACAGTCTTTATTGCCATCTGGTGGTCGTGTGGTGCAGTTGCGATGGTTGGGCTTGGGCTTCATTCAATTCTATTCGGACTGACCTTTCAACAGAGGGGTCAAATGAGCAATGGGTTCTCAAGATATTCACCTGTTTGTATCTCATATATTGTCTCATCACATTTATATTGTACTGTTTGTATTGGTTTGCATTGGATTTATTTTTATTTGGAGACTCTGCCTAAACCTACCTCTACTAAAACCTCTATCTTTGCTCTACATTTTTTTCTCCAAAAAAATCAAATCTTGACCCAGGTACTCATCAGATGTTGTGCTATGGGCTTATAGTGCTATAGGGCTACCAGCTGATAATGCTCTAGGTGGTATTCCCTCTAAAACATGACTTTTATTTCAGGCGGAAACTAAACCTTCCATTCTAGCTTCATTCACGCTGACCCAGCATCCACATTGATTATTTCACTTGCACAACAATCTCACAGGTGCTATCTTATGGTACCAAGATTACATATTATAGCCCTTGTAGTTGTGGAGATATACTCTTATTTACTTTGGGT
>OOFB01030733.1:17327-28313 GCA_900323305.1 Trachyrincus murrayi
TTCCCCTCTTCCTGATCTTACTATGTACTGGTGATCAACTCAGACTCTCAGTATGTGGTATGTGTATTGACAATTAACTTGGCCTCTCATGGCTGGCTTCAGCCATGGCCAATCCTTAACTCTCCACGATGGTCACTCCCCTTACCTCTCGTTTCCTTTGTTGTTTCTGCCCACGATGTGAAAGTTACCCAATGAGAATCATGTACAACCATTGTCTCAGGGAAGATGCCTGTATGTTGTTGCCCGTGTCTTCCCGTGATCGTGCTCTATTAAATCAAATACTTTGCTGTCAAGAAGTGTCCTAAAATAAATACTTTTTCATCACTTACCTACAGCACCTTTAATTACAATTGATTACATGTGATTGCATCATACACAACTGGCCCTGATTCTGTCTCACTTGTACTGCTGATGTTTCCATATTAAACCATGAAAAATCACATGCCATTTAATTTAGGTTTTTTAATATCTCAATTTTCAGTACATTTCACACCAAAGCTAGGAAAAAAACATGCTTTTGCATAGTTAACATGTTCAACCATGGGGTTGGTTGTTTTTTTGTCTTCAAATCTCTTTTTCCTGTTCCAACAGATTCCATGTATGTGCGTAAATATAATCTCAAGCTCCCTCTACTTATTACTACTGTTCTTGTTCATACATGCGCCAGCACAGAAAGTCCTCCTGAGTTAATGAATATTCAACATGTAGGCCTGTATTAGTCCACCCAGAGTAGTATTAATATTAAAATACATATTATGTAGGATCTTCTGGTTGAGACATGAAATGTATTTACACCAATGTGCCTGGATCTTCAGAGGTGAGTTCTTCTGACCAAACTAATAATATTAAATAATAATAATAATAACTAGGCAAAAAGACCCAAATAATGCTCTTATGGAATTGCAAAGAAAGATGCAGGACAAGGGGACAATCTCAATATAATATCTATCCAAAGAAGGAGAAGGAAAAAAAAAAATATATATATACATAAATATAATACACTGCAACAGCCAGTCTGTAATTAGCTAGTGGTGGTAACTACTCTGATGCATACCGCCAGAAACAGCTGCGGATGCTAATTTCATTTGTAGGTTCTCACCAACGGTTTTTCTGCTCTTTAAATTTGATTTACGTCCAGTTGTTAGACTGTTAATGTCAGAGGGAGAGCAGTAATAATTACATGCATTTTTATAGCTGTAGAATGTGTAAAATGTTTTTGTTTTTTATTTGCATTTAGTGTCTTGCGTGGAAGATGGAATGGAATGGAAAAGGTTAAAGGGAGGGTCTATCATGGGCATATCCTATCATCCACCTGGGAAAGTGCACCTATATAAGCCTACACGTTGAGACACGTCGACTCAACTGACATTTCAATGGGATGAGTTTCGGGAATATTGAGTTTAAATGCATGCATATGTGCATAACTGCGAGGAATTAAAAAGAATGCTTTGCTGCAAATCATCTGAATGGTTTCCCTGAGCTTAAAGACTACAAAGGAAAGCTAGACCAATAGGATTCGAGCTGCTGACCTACATACACACTTTTTAAAGGGAAAAAAAGGTATTTGCATATAAGGAGGACTCGTACAAAGAGACATTCTGTTGACATCTTGTGTCAGACTCTTAATGAATGTTACTGTTGAAAATTCACACCTTGGTTGTTACGTGCAAGGTGACAACAAATCTCTTGCACAAATTGACAGACACCTTTATGGGGCTGGGTCTTTGGGGGGCTGGGCCAGCTGAGCTGTACGGTATGACAGGCGTAGTTATGTCGTTATGTCACATTCCCAAAGTATAAATTACCCGTTGTTGTGTGTCAAAAGCCCACAACTCTTCAAGAGCTTGCATCTGCTACAGGTAACTCATCTGTAAATCTCCTTTGAAGAAGTAGTAGAAGTAGTTCATGCAACATAATGGTCTGGCATAAAACCAGGAGTAGGTCATGGAAATGTGTGTGTTTGTCCTTTCTCTACTGTAGTAGTCAACATGCCTGAGAACTGCACCGGCATCATCAACCTGCGCTACAAAGATGGCAGCCTGGGGACGGCATCCAACCCTGACATGTTCAACAGGCAGAGCTTTGAGCAGCTGAAGCAGATGAGCCTGAGGAGAGGCTCGCTGTTTGTGGATACAACCTTCCCCCCCGACAGCAACTCTCTGGGAGACGTACCGACCCTGCAGGGCTGGCAGCAGCAGCAAGTCAAGTGGCACCGGCCAGCGGTAAAATACCACTATTTTATTCACTTCTGAATACCTCATGACCAATAAAATACAAAATACACATTTTTTTTAAGTAACAAAAATTTACTTTCCCTTGTTTCTGATATGATACAGCTATTCTGTGCCTGTGCTGTGCATGGTTGTTTTTAGACACATGGTTATGCAGCACATTTAGCAGTTGCTCCAATATTGATTGCATGCTTTGATTGGTGTCAGCCTCACCAGGAATGCTCTGTTAAATGACTCTTGTCGTAACATCTCTCTGTGTCTCTCTACAGGACATTAAAAAACTCATGGGCCTCGGAGGGGAGGTGTCTTTCTTTGTTGATGGGGCGTCACGATTAGACTTTGGCCAAGGGTTGATTGGTAGGTGTTTGATTGGTATTGTGATTCAAACAGGCTTGCATGAGAATGACTTTAAACGTGAACCACCGCACTGTTTTGGGTAGGTGATCAAATCTGCCCTTTGTTTTTCCAGCCAATTGCTGGTTTCTGGCAGCCGTCGGCTCACTGACATTACATAAAGAGTTGCTTGTGCAAGTTGTACCTCGCAACCAGTCATTTGAGGAGTATGCTGGGATATTTCATTTCAGGGTAAGAATGTCAAAATGTCAACATCTGTTAGAACAGTGCTGTCATAAGGCAAAATAGTTTTGTTGTTGTCACTTCCATTTGAAAGAATTCAAATGGAATTGCTCGATAATAAATTGTTAATTTTTTACTGAATTACTCTGAATGATCGTGCCACAATAAAATGTAAAAGTAAAAAAAAACGAAAAGGCTAAATTGTAATTCAAAAGAGAAAATTTGAAAAACTAAAATTGAAATTGAAATCTCAAATAAAAATTGAAAATGGAAATAGAAAAGATAAAAAATGAAAATGAAGAGAGAAATTGAAAACTATAAATAATAATTTTCTTATTTCACAGCCTCTTTTCCATTTATCAATTTCTATTTGCTCTTTCCTTTTTCCATTTGGCTTTTCTTTTTCGAATTGCACATGTATGTAAATGAAGAGGCATGGCCACCCCGTCAATCAACACAGCAGGCGGATCTCGGAAGGGAAAGGGTGCAATGGCACTTTAATGAAGTTGTTATGGTTAATGAAATATATATATATATATGATATAATATAGGCCTATATATAATAATATACATAATATAATGAAATTATTGTGTTTACTGTTGACTTTAGTGTTGAGCTACTCTCACTTCCAACTAATGAGACTCTCTCCTTTGCTCCCAGTTCTGGACGTTTGGCAGATGGGTGGATGTTGTCGTTGACGACTTTCTCCCAACATTCCAAAATCAGTTACTTTCTGTGAAGACCAAAAGTGGGAATGAATTCTGGATTCCTCTCTTGGAAAAGGCCTATGCTAAGTATGTAAACAGTTGGTATCTGAAGTACCGTATTGCTTTTTGCATAGTGTTTGTCTGAAATAACCTACAACTTCTAGCCGCTTAGAGGTGTAAATGTGTGCATGCTCTCACACACGTGTGTGTGTGTGTGTGTGTGTGTGTGTGTGTGTGTGTGTCTTCAGACTGTGTGGTTCATATGCAGACATGCATGCAGGCAACCCATCTGAGGCATTCAAGGATTTCTGCGGGGGTGTGTTCATGAATTACGAGCTGAGAAATAAACACAACTATGACCACGACGAGGAACTGTGGGGCTCGCTGAGCAGAGCCACAGACTGCAAGTCCATGATTGGCTGTGGGACCTTCGCCGCTGGGGTGCGACCTCAGCCTCAGATAAAGGTTTTGTTTCTGTTAAATTACATTTCTATATAATTCCTAATCGTTTTGTTTTTTTGGTCACAGGGAACGGCAGCAAACACGGTGTCTATGAATGGGTTGGTGGACTGGCATGCCTACTCTGTCACAGGAGTAACTGAGGTAACTCGCATTGAGGTTTACTTGCGTTGCCTAGTTGCGTATGTCAAAACACTTTCAAACCAGGTCGTTTGTGTTCTTGATTTTGTGTTTAGGTTACCCGTTATGGTTCCACAGTAAGGCTTGTTCGACTGCTGAACCCCTGGGGTTACCAGGAGTGGAGTGGGAAATGGAGTGACAAGTATGTAACACCTATATATTAATATCTAGTCAATAGACTAGTAAAAACGTGCACATCTATTATTTTGCAACATACATCTACTAATATCTATGCTCCAAGAAAACTAGATTATACAAAATAAAAAAGATAGTATTTATTTAGCTGTGCACTCTTATTTTATGGATAATCTCGTGATTTGTTGTGAATGAATGGACAATCTTTTTTCCATTGTGCAGATCAGATTTGTGGAATCAAGTGAGTTCTGAAGATCGAGCAAAATGTGTGAAAAGTGAAGATGGAGAGTTCTGGTATGGAATAATGATCATCATGAAAATGATGTTAACATTTGCTACTACATTTGCTTCCATATGTCATCAGCCCTCTTCATTATTTTCTTTTTGGTTTTCAGGATGGAGTTGGAGGACTATTGTCACAATTTTAACTACATGGCCATCTGCTGTGAGAACCCCAACTTCATGGATGGTGACCTCACCTGCCAGTGGAAATCCATGAGCTACAATGGCCGCTGGATCGCTGGCAAAACAGCTGGAGGCAACTTCACTGATCGTAAGCTGCATTTGGTTTTCAACTCACAACGCTCTTTATTAAGTCAAAATAGTTACACACATCGGAAAGGAAAGGACAGGAAAAATACAATTAAATTAAAAAAATTGAATCTGTAAAAGAGTGTAAAGACATACTACACGGGCTTAAACAGGGTACAGGTACAGGAAAAAGTGGTTTATTCACAAACCAGGTAAGGGGTACAGAAACTTCAATGTAAACCATACGGACAGAATCGTGAACTTGCATATAGGTGTCCACTGGGTGATGAGAGTACCAACAAGGTACAGGTGTGATAATTACTGGAAACAAAGGGGCGTGGCCCTGATGTCTACGTCTACGCCCCTTTGCTTCCGCAGATCCACAACTGAGCTGCAGCTGCCCATTGAAACTACACACACTTGTATTTGTATTGGGACAGAAGTTGAAATACGTTTTAGTGTTGCTAATGGGTTCACTTGCCTTTCCCTTGTCTTTAGCCACATTTGACATGAACCCCCAGTTTCGCATCAAGGTGAAAGCGGAGGAGGGGGAGAATAAGGGCAATAACAACCTGCTGCTGTCTCTGATGCAGAAGCCCGTTGGAACCCGCAACAAGTCCAGGAGAAACCCCATCGGCTTCAGCATCTTCAAAGTAAACTGCTCATCCTGTCTTAACCATCTCACCGTCATTATGATTATGATCATTCTTATTATGTTGTATTAAGACTTGAGTGAATTGCATTAGGAATTGAACCTGCCATTATTCTATTCTATGGGGGAACATATATGTTTACATTTGATTTCTGATTTGTTTTTTCAACAGCTCCCAGAATCGGTAAGCACATTCAGCATTTCAAATGTTCAATATTCAATAATTATAAGAAAAAAAACATCATAATAAGATTTGTATCTTGTATTCCAGGCCAATGCAGGAAAACTTGATTCTAGCTACCTGAGGTATAACTTGCAGAAGCAAAGCCAGTTCACAATGGACAGAGAAGTGATGGAGCTGTTCAAAGCGGAGCCAGGAGAATATGTGGTCATCCCCCACACTATGTATTCCAACTGCAGCGGTGAATTCCTCCTCACTGTCTACACCAAGGCAGACATGAAACTTCAGTAAGTAGGCTCCCCTACAGTAATATCTATCTATCTATCTATCTATCTGTCTATCTATCTAGACCTATCTATCTATCTGTCCATCTATCTATCTATCTATCTATCTATCTATTTCACCGTTCTTTAACAAAGTTCTGTTCTCTGCTCATTCCAGTGGACATAATGCGGGTGACCATGAAGGACGTGGAGATCATGATGAGAAACCAGCTAATGAAGTAACTCCCAAGGTAAGAAATTAACAATAAACGGTGGGAAATTGTAACCCTAGGAGATTTAAGCGGAGCTTATAATTTATAATGATAATTATCTATATGATAGGTAAACAGCCCACAGAGGAAACCATCAGTAGATTCTCAGCATTTCGTTACAGCGTAACATGAAATGGATAGTGTGACTTCACACTGAAAGATGACGTCATCGTGACCTCATATTTCTTAGGGTACTTTTCGCCACACTGTTTTTAATAGTTCCGTTCGGTTTTCTCAGTAACTAGGCTTTCTTTCATTGTGTCATTGTTTGTGCATAGTTCAGCTGAAAATATATTTTTTATTTGTTTCATTTACAAGCCAACCGATGAAGAGGAGGGTGAAGAGACCAGTGAGGTCTATAAATTGTTCAAACGTTACACTTACATGGTGAGTTCTGTCTGTCCTCTATCTTCATATCAAGTCTGAAATCTGAAATAGAGAAAAGCAACCAAATATTAGCATTAATTATCATTAAAATTTGTAAAATATTGTATACGAACAAAGCAGATTCTGCTAATGTACAAAATAACAAAACCTGATTCAGCTCGCCGTAGATATACTGAATACGTGGCCAGCCTCTAGTAATATGCTCTCTCTCTCTCTCTCTCTAGAACGAGGAACTCAGTATCGAACAGCTTCAGCGTCTCCTGAACGACTCCCTCCTCGACGGTGAGCCAATCAGCACTTCTTCAGGAAACCATTTCAAAATGTCGACGTATTTATCATCATTAAGGACATTATTAACGTGTTGTTTTTGTGTTCCTTTCAAAGGAAAAAGAAACGGTTTTGATCTGACCACCTGCAGATCCCTGGTGGCCTTTTCTAATGTAACGTAGACTTTAACTCTAAAATGATCCTCCTTTCTCATTTGCCATGATTTAAATGATAGATGTAGATAATTTGACACATGATTAATGTGTGTTATTGTGTTCAGCCACAGGGCATCCGAGGGAAGATCCACTATCCCGTGTTCGTCAAACTATGGGAAAAATGTGTCGACTACAAGGTACCGCTTATTCTTCCCAATGTGTATGTTTTCTTTGTTTTTTGTCAAATATGCATTCCAGTGTTGATTTGATTGGTACAGTAGCAATGCTAATGATTCTCCTGTAATAGGAACTCTTCCACCGCTGTGATGTGGATGATTCTGAAACATTGTCCCTGTATGAGACCATGAACGCAGCATACAGTAGAGGTAAGCTACGATGTAGCCTATACCGTGTACATACAACAAACTAATTCAATTGATAAAACGTGTACAGATACTTTTCTCTATCCTCTCTTTCCCTTCTGTTCCCACTAGGAGTTTTTGTGGATGCACAAACCATCCTTACGCTCACGTTTCAGTATTCAGGCTATAAAACCAACGTGCCGCTGGAGGGTTTTGTGGTTCTAATGTTCCAACTTGAGAGCAACAATAGTAAGTGACAGTGAACGGTTCAGTATTAGCAGCTGGTAGTAACAGTAGCCTATGATATACTAATTTAGCAGACACTGCTAAGTTAGTATATTTGGGGAGTTTGACAGTAGCACAGTGGCGTAGTCAACATTATATTTTGAATTATGTAATTATGACATTAACCTATATGAAATGTAATGCATGTGGTGTGTTTAAATCACAGATCAACACGTGAATCAATTTGATTACTATGAGAGCTACATCCAAACAGACGACGTAAGTATGAAATTATCTAGTCATGCCATCATTTATAGACTTCAGTTAATGTATTTATAATATAATAAAATATTTTAAAATCATAATTGCTGTGTAATTGAGTTTACAATAAATTCTCCAAACATTCTTAATTCATTTCAGGGTTTCAGCACAATAAGTATCTTTCTCTAGGAAGAACATCAAGTGAATGATGCCAAGCAAGTGAAATGGCGGAGTAGAAAATGTTTCTGCTTATTTTTAATACTTACATTATTATTCCGTGTGTTAACACCCCAGTGGACAGGAAGATGGGGCTGTTTCATCCAGGGGACATCCACTACCTATGGATGCAGCACTGGTTTTTTTGTAATTTTATAATCAGGCGAGGTTCTCATATAGTTAACATTTCTTGGTGCAAGCTATTTTTCAGAAAACGAATTATGCTTTAAAAAAGTAATGGACAAAATCAGTCATTTCAAAAAGTGGTGGGGACATGTCCCAGCGTCCCCAGTGTAAATTACACCTATGATGACACCTATGTGTGAAAAGGGTCTGTTCTCTTTGATATTACTGTGCTGTACTATAACATACTAACCCAAACTTCTGTGATCAACTGTGTGATCTAGCTTGTGTGTAGTGGTGTTGCAATGTTCCTGCTGGAGGCTCATGCATGCTAGGTATTCTGTTAGACAGGTAGGCTTAATGTCTGACCTGGGAATGAGATTCTCCATCAACGTCCAGAAGGCATCCACTTCCCTGCAGCACACCCTCCACAACTGAAGTCATGGACTGGCACGCCTGGGGGTGCCTGCACAAGCACCTGGGAACCAAAGGCTAATCAATAATACCCGTGGCCCACGTTGATTGATATTGTTGAATGAAAATAAAGCCTAAGATCCAAACTCTTGTACACTTGCTAGGGCAGCTTTAACAGAAAGACTAAGTCCTGTATGAAGATGAAGCCAGGACGTTATCTATTCTACAGTCGTTTACTAACACTTATGGTCTAGCTTACATTAAATGTTTGTAAATAAATTTCTTGCTCAGTTTATTTTTCCTTAATTGTCTGAACGTAATCTAAATCCAGTGGTCAGTGTCGTGGTATGATAAATATGAAGAATTCATAGGAAGTTCAGATATGTTGATTCGTCATTACTTACAGAATGACGAGCTCTTGAAATGTATGCAATTCTCTTCATTTAAATCAATACAGCGAAACAACTTCAAATAAGATTCAAACTCGAGAAAACAGAACAGTGCTTATATAGGCTAAACGCTTTAATTTAGACCAAAATGCTACTTCATTGGGTCCGGACTACGCTTGACCGGTGTACTTGTCATAACCTTCCTGTGGTATGTAATGGCGGTGAATACTATTATTTTAAGTTACTTGGCATGTGCACACTAAAGCATGGTGGGTGGGAGCTGTATTCTTCCAAACATCTTGAAATATGTGTTCTGTATCTGCTTTTCCTCTTTGACAGGGAAATCTGTTTCTGGCTTCTGATTAGTAGGGGCCTAGTGTGGCATCCAGTGACACCCAATTTATTTTGGGAATTACAAGGAATATTTTATGGATTTGATATGGCCGTTTTGTGTGCCTACTGTGTTATGCTTTTTTTTCACTTAAATGTACTGATAACGGCAAAA
The DNA here is from genome assembly GCA_900323305.1 of Trachyrincus murrayi. Lineage (NCBI taxonomy): Eukaryota > Metazoa > Chordata > Actinopteri > Gadiformes > Macrouridae > Trachyrincus > Trachyrincus murrayi. Next base: position 26,820 of record OOFB01030733.1, read on the forward strand.
AAAAAAAAAAAAAAAAAGGGATCATATCACCCCGTGGGACGTTTGACAGCCGTGTTTTAGAGGGTGGAATGTGAAATGCATGCAAAACATTCACCTGATGAAAATGAAGGATACAAGCTTGAATACTACATTTATTGTCATTTGTAAATGTTACAAAAGTCACATAACTGGGTAAACAAAAGTAATTCTCAAATTCCATCTTCCACATCTTCATCTTGAGATCTGTATATAAAAAATATAAATTAAAAGTTATAATGCTGAAGGCAGCCAGGTCACTGAGTCTCCACTGAGAAGTCTGCCAGTACTTCCAGCAGTTCAGTCATATGGCTACAAACACTGCAACAAGAAGTCTAGAAGGACATAAAATGAATGGCTAGGACTGCTACAAGTCATCTCCAAATCAATAGATTAGGTGTAGTGGGATTTTAGTGTCAAGCCTCGCTACTTTTACTTGCCTGAGCTCAGTGTCAAGTCAGGAAGGATCATTGTTGGAGTAGTCAACACTGGTTAATCTCCAGCACCACACTTCGCCTAGCGATGGAAAACAGCTTGTTAAAAACCAGACAGTCAAACAAATACATTTGATATTCAGCCCACCAGTGTTCAGAAAACTAGTCATCACCACTAAACAATCTGCCGGTAATTCCAGCATTAGTTTAAAATTTCATCACAACAGTGAAGTATACCATGCATGTGCAAATCTTTGTGATTCTATACACCTACCATGAAAGTCTGGACAATCAAGTCACTTCCATATCTGTGTCCTTTTTAAACATGTCCACCTAGAAAAGTAAAATCCACAATTAATAGCATACATAAACCCTAAGGTCAAATGGACAATTTATTGGACAATGCAGATGTTCAGAAAACTATTTATCACCACTAAACAATCTGCCGGTAATTCCAGCATTAGTTTAAAATTTCATCACAACATTGAAGTGCATCATGTGCAACTTTATAATCTTCATGAGTCTACACACACACACCTGTGCAGATGCTATTTCAGTTGGCAGAACCATTTCTGTAGCAGCATTTCCACCTTCAAGAAAAGACATAACCGAATTAGATGGAAAAGGCTAAACCCACTGAGAAAGGGCATTTCTGTAGTCTCAGAATACTGAAAAGAACTATCGTCAGTTATCGCATCAGACGGCACTTCCTAATGTTATCCTCATTGGCAACGCATCAACACATGAGTATAAAACATGCTTACCAAGCGGGTCATTTCCACACCGCCGCGTCAGTGTCCACATACCCATGCCACCTAGAAAAGTTACATCTACTATTAGTACCATACATAATCCACAAGTTCAATTAAACAGCCTATTGGACACTGCAGATGTTCAGAAAACTATTTATCACCACTAAACAATCTGCCGGTAATTCCAGCATTAGTTTAAAATTTCATCACAACATTGAAGTGCATCATGTGCAACTTTATAGTCTTCATGAGTCTACACACACACACCTGTGCAGATGCTATTTCAGTTGGCA
>OOFB01030737.1:0-25083 GCA_900323305.1 Trachyrincus murrayi
TATAGATATAGACTATAGATATAGGTATAGGTATAGACTATAGATATAGATATATAGACTATAGATATAAATATAGACTATAGATATAGACTATAGATATACATATACATATAGATATAGACTATAGATATAGGTATAGATATAGACATAGATATAGATACAGATACATAATTATGTAGATATATAGATGTAGATATAGATATAGCTGCAGATGTAGATGTATAGATGTAGATGTATAGATATAGATGTAGATATAGATGTAGATACAGATGTAGATATAGATATAGATGTAGATGTAGATACAGATGTATAGATGTAGATATAGATGTAGATGTATAGATATAGATGTAGATATAGTGTGACTTCATGTGATAGGATATGAATGTGATGAATGTGTATTTGTCTTTGTTTCTACCTCTCAACTCTATCTCCGTGATTCTGATGTCCTTGTTGTGTTGTTTACCTTCTTGTTGTGTTGTTTACCTTCTTATGCACTTTGTATGTTTGCTGTTTTGCATGAAAAGCACAATATAAATAAAGTTTGATGATTGAATGATTGATTGACATGATGTGATGTGATGTGATATGTGAATCATAACCATATTGAATCCATATAACAGTCTCACCACAGAGTGACTGGTGAGTCAGGGTGTCCCCTGGGTGGCTGCGTCTCTGGTCCAGGTGGTCTGTCTCTGTGTGTCTCTGGTCCAGGTGGTCTGTCTCTGTGTGTCTCTGGTCCAGGTGGTCTGTCTCTGTGTGTCTCTGGCCCAGAGCTTTCTCCACAGAGTCCAGCAGCCCAAGCATCTCACACAGGGAGTGGAGCATCGTGGCATCTGATGAAAGTCAATAGAAATGCTAAGCTAGCGTCTCATGTGCATACTCACAACATGGTCAAAACAGGTGGATATGAATATAGCACTTATAAAAACATATGGATATGAATACTTATACTTCAGACTATACTTCTCCTGGAGTTTATCCAAAAGACTTTGATTGATGATTTTTTTATAGCAAAGTCATTTTCTGGATCACCGCGTGAAACCTCACCTCGGGCCTGTAGATTAGCTTCTCTCATCCGGAGGTCCAGGCCTGTGAGAGCTGCCTCCAGCTGGGTCTGGATGCTAGACAGGACCTCTCCCATCAACCCACTGTCTGCCACCGCCTTCCAGAGGCTCCAGACACCAGCTAGTAAAAATCATGAACAGCTAAACAGCATGAACAGTGTGTGTGTGTGTGTGTGTGTGTGTGTGTGTGTGTGTGTGTGTGTGTGTGTTTTTTTTCTGTGTGTGTGTGTGTGTGTGTGTGTGTGTGTGTGTGTGTGTAGTGTGTGTGTGTGTGTGTGTGTGTGTGTGTGTGTGTGTGTGTGTGTGTGTGTGTTTGTGTGTGCGTGTGTGCGTGCGTGTGTGTGTGTGCATGCGTACGTGCGTGCTAACATGAATACACTTCTATAATAAAAACTGACCAGGTGCATGAGGTCTCTTCCTTCTGTTGATCAGCAGACCTGAGCTTAACTCAGATGTTGTGGTGAACTTCTGCTCCAGGGCCGGGTCTTCACCATTCACCATCTCTCCTGTCATGAGAACAGTCATGGACAACAAGTGAACACCCTCTCCAAACATCTCTCATCATCTATTCTTGCTGAATGGTGCAGGTTAGGACAACCCAAGATCTTGAGTAGGCTGAGAGGGAAGCAGGAAGTGGTCTCAGAGGGAAGCAGGAAGTGGTCTCAGAGGGAAGCAGGATGTGGTCTCAGAGGGAAGCAGGAAGTTGTCTCAGAGGGAAGCAGGAAGTGGTCTCAGAGGGAAGCAGGAAGTGGTCATCAAAGACGTCTGAAGTGACGGAAAATTCTTCTTTTAAGTTTAGCTCGCCTCTGTTTTCGCCGCTGTAGCATTTATCAGCAAAACTACAAATGATTCATTTCTTCAGATCATTTCAGATCAATTCATTTCTTCACACAAAGAGCACGTCCTTCCCTGAGTGTGACAGATAAACATGACCCTGACCCTAACCCTAACCGGTGTAACTGATGAATTGAAAAGGATGGGGACCTTGCAGGAGCACCGGCTGTCCTCCCAGACCCTCGGGGGCCACGGGGGAGGGGCTGGTCGGGGCGTCCTGGAGCCGCCTGACCGGCACATCAGACTTGGTGCTCCGGCAGGTGTTGGTACACACGGTGTCGTGTTGGTAAAAATCTATCTGGCCGGAATCCATCATTTTCCTGCAAGGACAACAAGTCATACTGTATGTCAAACTGTAGATCTACTATTATCATCATCACTATTACTATTATTATATTAAGTAAATTAAAGTATTCTGAATAGTATAACAGTATTTTTTTACTTGGAGAGAAATACTGCATGCATTGTCTAGCTGAAGAGTGCGGTTAAACACGTGGATATATATATATATATATACCGTAGATAGCAGTAAACAGGTAAATAAAGCAGGCTATACCTCAACATAACACCCCCCAGCCTGATGGCCCTCTTCCAGTCCTTGAGAGTGGCCTTCCCCGCCAGGTGGACAAACTGCTTGGGGCTGAGGAGCTGCTCATGGAACTGATATACATATAGATATAGACACCACACAGATAGTCATGTCTTATCTTTCATTCACACAAAAGGGGGAAAGATGCAGAAAACCATTGTTGGTTTAGAATGGTCAAACTAGACGACACTCAAAATCAGAGCTCACTTATGACAAGGAATCTGGTGTGCCAGGACCTACCTTGACACACCTAACGTTGATTCCAGGACACACAAATTTCTTGAAGAGCAGGACTGCTCTGCTGTCTCCACAGGTGATCGGGTAGCCATATTCTATTTCCTCTCCCTGGGCTTCACTGTCATCTGATCCTAAAATGAAACATCCATAGTTATGTTATAATACCATGTACATTAATGGTTATGTTGCACATAATACATTGGATCACACAAATGTAACATATGTGAAAGAGTTATTAGAGGAACATGCTGGTGTCTTACCATGGTGCGCCTCTATTGCCAAGACTGTGGTGCTCATGTCGTCATTTCCCCTGTAGAGGGCGCCAGAGTCCTTCATGTTAAACGTCACGTCGTATATTACGAATGAATGGATGTTTAATAATTGACCGATTTAAAGACTGTTTTAATAAAGAACGCATTAAACAATTATCAAAGATGCTTTTTTATGGAGCATTAAATGAAACAGTTGAGGAAAAACAAATTTAAACAGACACTTAAAAGAGTATATTTATAGTTGGATTTACAATTTAATGTAATGCTGGTTTTAATGAGTCAGTAATAATGGCTTTTTTAACACTCTTTTTAAAGGACGTTTAAATAATCCCTTTTGTTAGTTGTTTTCCATATTAATTTCCTTATTGCTTTTCCTTTACGCAATTATATCTATATATCTCAGCCCTATAGCCCTATATCCCTATATCTCAGCAATAAAAGATGCTATAGTATCAACATATGGTTAACATCTCTGCACATCTTGTTGTAGGGTAACAATAAATTCATTATTTGGGTTAGGGTTACTATTGATTGTATAGTAATATATGTAATCATTGAGTTCACTGGACACAGGACATGAAGTGTATTCAACAGGCGGGGAAACAACTCAAGACAACTCACTGTTAGTTCTCCACCTCCCCACTCTGGTCGCATTTAAAATGCATTTCATTGAGTTTTCATGTTGTGTTGGTTTCAAACTACCCAACATGAGACCACAAGTCATTCATGTTGTAAAATATATCTTTATCTTTAATATAGTGAATGTAATATATAGTGTAATATAATAAAGCGAAACTGCTTCATAACATGCTTCAAAATCTTTTTACCACGCAAATATATATATATTATTTCCTTATATATATACACTGTGTATATATATAAGGAATTAATCACGCTGCACAGCCCGCACCAGACGACACACACGTAAAACTACGTCGTCGTCGTCCAGCCGATGAGAGCTCGTGTTACATCTCTCTCGTCGTCCAGCCAATGAGAGCTCGTGTTACATCTGTGGCTTCTCTCACAGTTGGTGCGCGAGCTTTAAATAAAAGGCTCGTCTTTTGAAGGACATTCAATTAAAACAACTAAATCATTAATAACATTATTAATTGACTTGTCTTTAATTTAATGCTCCATAAAAAAGCATTTGATAATTGATTAATGCGGTCTTTATTAAAACAGTCTTTAAATGGGTTAATTATTAACTATTATGTTAATTATTAACATTCATTCTTTCCGTGGCACAATTCGTCCTCCATAAATATATAGGCCTACTTTTAAATAAATATATACTGTTGCTTAGTCTTATTTAGCTAGGTTTGTCTTCTGATGCATAGGGCACAAAAACTACTAAACTAAATTACCAATGACATTAAGCAGTGCAGAGAGACAATGGTGATGTGAAAACATCATCATGGATCAGTATTTAATGTTACGAAGCGATTACAACTGTCATTACCTGCGGAGGACTGGATGCAGGTGCAGAATAACTTGAGTGTTGTCCTCCTCTTCCTCCACCTCCTCCTCTTCCTCCACCTCCTCCTTCACCACCAGGACATCCCCTGAAGACAGAGTGCCCTCCTCTTCCTCCACCTCCTCCTTCACCACCAGGACATCCCCTGAAGACAGAGGGCCCTCGGCTCCCTCCATCATCCCTATATAGAGCATCTGTAGTCTGTTTATAGTGGCTCTACGGGATATCAGGATAGGATATTATTCCTCTTATCCAACAGTTTGAAGACTAACTGAATAGTTGTTACAACGTTTGTTACAAAGTTTTCACACATTAAAACATTATTACTACTATATCTCAAAATAAAAAGCCTTAAAGGCTTCAGAAGCCTTAACCATTGGATGATTTAAATGCATTAAGGGATATCGACTATTAGAATAGTCACTAAACTGAAATAATGACATTTCCCACAACTAGTTCGTTATAACAAGGGGCTGCATAGTAATAGAACATAACAATAGAATAGGAAGATATATAAATCTATTCGACAATACAATTATATATATATATATGTCCCTTTCCAAAACACACGTAAGTAGGCTGAAGTCAAGTTACGTCATTATTAGAAAACCAACAGATAGCGTCGCGTGCCTCCTCACGCTCCTTCACGCGCTCATACTGACGTCATACCCCCTCTCCCACCACTCACACATCCACACATCAACCATTTTATCAGAGAAACAACATTAAAGAAAACATCATTAGAAAAACAACAAGTAAACATTAGAGAAACAACAAGAAACAACAAGTAAACATTAGAGAAACAACAAGTAAACATTAGAGAGTTCCTACCGTCTCACAGCGGGGAGCTCATCCTCGCGTGGACACAACCAGGCGAGCATGCGCTGCTGCCTCCATCTGTCACGAGGACCGTCAGCTCGCACGCGATGCGTGAGTCGCTCGAGCTGCTGTGTGTCAGCGGCTCGAGCTGCTGACACGAGCTGAGAGCTGGCGGCACGCGGTTCCACATGGCGGGAAACTAGAAGACATGTTTACTACCATTACACATGACATGTTTTTAAATGTCTCTTCCGACCATTACACATGACATGTTTTAAATGTTTTTAAATGTCTCTTCCGACCATTACACATGACATGTTTTTAATGTTTTTAAATGTCTCTTCCGACCATTACACATGACATGTTTTTAATGTTTTTAAATGTCTCTTCCGACCATTACACATGACATGTTTTAAATGTTTTTAAATGTCTCTTCCGACCATTACACATGACACGTTTTAAATGTTTTTAAATGTCTCTTCCGACCATTACACATGACATGTTTTAAATGTTTTTAAATGTCTCTTCCGACCATTACACGTGACATGTTTGAAATGTTTTTAAACGTGTCAACGTCATGTTACACAGTGACATGTTTTAAACGTGTCAACGTCATGTTACACAGTGACATGTTTTGAATGTTTTAAACGTGTCAACGCCATGTTACACAGTGACATGTTTTAAATGTTTTTAAACGTGTCAACGTCATGTTACACAGTGACATGTTTTAAACGGGTCAACGTCATGTTACACAGTGACATGTTTTGAATGTTTTTAAACGTGTCAACGCCATGTTACACAGTGACATGTTTGAAATGTTTTTAAACGTGTCAACGTCATGTTACACAGTGACATGTTTGAAATGTTTTTAAACGTGTAAACGTCATGTTACACAGTGACATGTTTTAAATTATTTTAAACGTGTCAACGTCATGTTACACAGTGACATGTTTTAAACGGGTCAACGTCATGTTACACAGTGACATGTTTTGAATGTTTTAAACGTGTCAACGCCATGTTACACAGTGACATGTTTTAAATGTTTTTAAACGTGTCAACGTCATGTTACACAGTGACATGTTTTTAAACGTGTCAACGTCATGTTACACAGTGACATGTTTGAAATGTTTTTAAACGTGTAAACGTCATGTTACACAGTGACATGTTTTAAATGTTTTTAAACGTGTCAACGTCATGTTTTTAATGTTTTTAAATGTCTCTTCCGACCATTACACATGACATGTTTTTAATGTTTTTAAATGTCTCTTCCGACCATTACACATGACATGTTTTAAATGTTTTTAAATGTCTCTTCCGACCATTACACGTGACATGTTTGAAATGTTTTTAAACGTGTCAACGTCATGTTACACAGTAACATGTTTGAAATGTTTTTAAACGTGTCAACGTCATGTTACACAGTAACATGTTTGAAATGTTTTTAAACGTGTCAACGTCATGTTACACAGTGACATGTTTGAAATGTTTTTAAACGTGTAAACGTCATGTTACACAGTGACATGTTTTAAATTATTTTAAACGTGTCAACGTCATGTTACACAGTGACATGTTTTAAACGGGTCAACGTCATGTTACACAGTGACATGTTTTAAATGTTTTAAACGTGTCAACGTCATGTTACACAGTGACATGTTTTAAATGTTTTTAAACGTGTCAACGTCATGTTACACAGTGACATGTTTGAAATGTTTTTAAACGTGTCAACGTCATGTTACACAGTGACATGTTTTAAATTATTTTAAACGTGTCAACGTCATGTTACACAGTGACATGTTTTTAATGTTTTAAACGCGTCAACGTCATGTTACACAGTGACGTGTATATAACTCACTAACTACTGCCATGTTATCTCGTGTTGTTGTTGTTGTTGTTGATGTTCCTTCGCTTCACCGGCAGGTGGCGCCGGAGTTTCATTCTGGGGTCAAACGTGAGCTAACATACTAACTAACATACTAACTAACATGCTAACTAACATACTAACTGACATACGGACTATGTTAGTTATATTATTATAATTATATTACGTTACCAAACCATGTGCTTCAGAAAAAGAAGGCAATGCTGGGTTTTACTAACAAACTATTGCGTCAATAGTTTGTTAGAAAGTCGCTGTAGTTGATCTGAAGGAGGGGCGTTGAGACCGACAGACCGATAGAACAGATCTGCTGGTTCCTCAAGAGATCTGCTGGTTCCTCAAGAGATCTGCTGGTTCCTGTTGGTTCCTCATAGTAAATATTGAGTAGTTTTGAGTAACTTTCAGAACTAGGACCCGAGTGAGGAACCTGGTTCTGGACGGTGGACACCATGCCCTCTGGGACCAGGAGCCAAGAGAGACCAGGGAAGCGTCTTATCAGAAGCTTCTGGATCACCGTGACTCTCTGTGGATTAGGCGTCCATGGTCAGCAGGGTAAGAATGTGTTAAGAAACATCGTTTCAATTCATATTTAGATGTTTAAAGACATGAACCAAGGCTGCCTGGTGTTTAAATAATATAACACATATATTAACGTACCTGTATATTTATAATATAATATAAATGTGTAACCAATTTCCCCCCGGGGATCAATAAAGTATTTCTGATTCTGATTCTGATTTCTGATAAATAAATTGGTTAATGCAATCACTTGGTATACTATTTTGTGTAAAGAAGGGGAATACTTACTTTAGTCATAATACAGGAACTCTATTATATCGTGCTCTTTTTGGACCCCTGGCAACATAATATAACATAATATCATGAATAATATACAGAATTAACACGTGGTTCAAAGGGCACGATGATGTCATGGTAGCATTCCATAGATACCTGTCCATGTTGACGTTCTGTACCTTTCCCTTACAGGGACGTCATACAGGTGTCCATGTTGACGTTCTGTACCTTTCCCTTACAGGGACGTCATACAGGTGTCCATGTTACAGGTGTCCATGTTGACGTTCTGTACCTTTCCCTTACAGGGACGTCATACAGGTGTCCATGTTGACGTTCTGTACCTTTCCCTTACAGGGACGTCATACAGGTGTCCATGTTGACGTTCTGTACCTTTCCCTTACAGGGACGTCATACAGGTGTCCATGTTGACGTTCTGTACCTTTCCCTTACAGGGACGTCATACAGGTGTCCATGTTACAGGTGTCCATGTTGACGTTCTGTACCTTTCCCTTACAGGGACGTCATACAGGTGTCCATGTTAACGTTATGTACCTTTCCCTTACAGGGACGTCATACAGGTCCATACAGTGTCAGAGTAGTGTTTCCTTTAGTTGATATGAAGCACAGAATAGTTGTAGGCCTAGGGTTAGGGTTAGTATGTAATGAGGCCCTGCATTGACAGGCAGCACAAGGTGAACATCCTGCACTCTAGACCTGTAAGGACCTGCCAGCAGCGTAGTCAACACATAAATACTCAAGTTATAATTAAACCAAAAATACGTGAATGCACTAAAAATGAACTAGCATTAGGGGTCGGGGTTAAAGCAACATACTTGTTTATGTAAGTAGCGTGGACTGAACTAGCTCAGAAGGACCCACACTAATGATGGACGGAAGAGCCGGTGTGCGACAGTTTGGGTGATTAAGGACCATCTCACGGCCCCCAAAACCCTTCAACAGCAACTCAAGGAATGTAGAGGCTCCGCCTCCCGCCGGAAGGTGACAGACCCGCCTCGGTTGCCCACGGTTACGGCTTGTCGCTTTGGCATTTCCAGTGAATCCCGGGGGGCCTGAGGAAGGGCCGTGTTGACACATACCGCGGTGTTAATGGTTGCTTCGCATCACTCCTGGGCCGGCGTGAGTCTCCGGATGTAGGACGTGTGTCACTGACGGAGGTTATCCTGCCGAGCCCCCCACCTTGACCCCATCCTTATATAGAAGCCAGCCTCCCAATGAGGTTGTTGTTGGTTTCCTTTTCAGACGTTTTGACCATTCTTGGAGCTGTTGTTCTTTAACTACCGCCCCCACAGAACCACTAAGAGACCTGACTCATCAGGATAAATATTAGTAGGTTTCAACGTCCAACCAAAACAGAACAGAGCAAATCAAGAAACACCTGGCCCATGTCCTTTACTGTTTCAAGTCAAACCATAGCATGGACATGTTGCTCCTGATTAATCATTCAGCCGTTACTGTGGACTTAATGACAGTAGTCTAGCGAGTCTAGTGTTGGGCTGTCTCACGGTGGAGACCCAGGAACTCTGTTCCCAGTGCTCTTAGTAGACATCGGTTACTCACGAGGAGCCTTTAATTGTATCTTTATTATAATAAACTAATATTTCCAAGCTCTAAGCTGCTCATCCTAAACTGATAATGCATCTTCTCACACAAACACGTGGGAAATGTTTTCCACCAAATAATCAACAACAATGTTGTTAGGCTATTGACTGTTTTCAGTTGAACTTTTAACAGAATAGGAACAATATAAATAACTTACGTTTTGTATTTTCTTTGTTAAAAAGAGGAATTATGATGAAACGTTTGTGATGATATGAATCACACATCATAGCAGCCATTCTGTAAAAGAAGCACTACCTACTGATATGAAACCAGTATTCAGTGTTGGTTCTAGACAGTACACAGTATTCAGTGTTGGTTCTAGACGGTACACAGTATTCAGTGTTGGTTCTAAACGGTACACAGTATTCAGTGTTGGTTCTAGACGGTACACAGTATTCAGTGTTGGTTCTTTGATTCATATTCCAGGCGATGGCTGCGGGCACACAAAGCTGGGAACAGAGAGCGGCACCCTGGCCTCTCCTCACTACCCTGGCACCTATCCCCTGGACGTGTCGTGTACGTGGCGGCTACACGTCCCCCAGGGCCGCACGTTACGCCTCCTCTTTGGAGACTTTGACATCGAGAGGAGCGTGGGCTGCAGCAACGGCTCTCTTGTGATCACCCCGAGCAACGGGACCCCCAGGATAGGTACACACACACACACACTTAAACAGCTGGAATCACAGATGACTCAACCAAGTGATTTAGAAGCCTTCGATGTGTTGCATGCCACAGGACCTTGGGCAAGGCACTTACACACAGCGCATTCCATTCCACACGAGTTACAAAACATGTCTGAGTCAACGCCTGCCATCCAGGTGTAGATATTTGTAGTTATCCTCGAGTGCTTATACAGATGAGAAGTTTTCTGTTACAAGTCTTCTGTTACAAGTCTTCTGTTACAAGTCTCCTGTTACATGTCTTCTGTTACATGTCTCCTGTTACATGTCTTCTGTTACATGTCTTCTGTTACATGTCTCCTGTTACATGTCTTCTGTTACAAGTCTTCTGTTACAAGTCTTCTGTTACAAGTCTTCTGTATCAAGCGTCACTCAACAACACGCCCTTTATTCAGCTAGAGTTCTGCTTCTATGAGAGCCACACACACACACACACACACACACCTCAACTACACATTAGGTACAGCAAGTCAACAGGCTGGTCTTACTTGGATAATTACTATATCACGTGTGTATTATATATATATATATATATATTAGTACTGGTACTTCTATTTAGTATTATCTATGCTACTATGTTAACACATAACGTGTGTGTTCCCAGGGCCGTTGTGTGGGGAACTCACGACTCTGGAGATGAACGTTAGCAGCAGTGACGCGACGGTGTCCTTCAGGGCGGGCCGACACCGGTCTGGTCGGGGCTTCCTGTTGTCCTACACAACAGACCAGTTCCCAGGTAAGACCAACACACATATCAACTGACTTGTGTGTTTTCTAGATGTTAAGACAGTGTCAAAGTGTTTTATTTATTGATCACTTGCACAGTATAACACAGGGTCATTCTAAACAGTGAAATTCTTGTGACATGGCAAGCTCACAATACGTAGAACAATCACAGAATAAGGGCAAAAAAATGAAAAATAAATTTTTTTTTGAAAAATATACATCATAAAAAATATACATAAGATAAATAAACACTGGCATTATAAGTATAAAAGTATAAAGTGGAGGAGTGCCGACAGAGGGTAGATGGCAACCGATGATGCGCTCTGCTGTCTTCACCACCCTCTGGAGGGCCTTGCGGTCAGCAGCGGTGCAGCGGACCAGGCGGTGATGCAGCCAGAGAGGATGCTCCCTGTGAGTGTGGGGCCAGCTGTAGTTTCATTATGATGAACATATTTGCAGATGGCTCCCTATTGGTTTGCTGAGTCACATGAGTAGGTTTACTTTATTGTTATTGGCCAACGCTGGGTCTTGTATTATTAGGGTCATGTGACCCTAGCAGTACTCCTTTCCTTTAGGATTGAGTGAGTTGGTTGTTGTTGTTGGTGGTTTTCCAGTTTTCTCTTCCAGATATGAATTCATCCCATCTGATGCGACCGTGATGTCTGAGGACTGAGGCTATTCCCTCATCCCCCTTAGCTGTTCCAACTCTGCTTTTCCTTTAAAGCTGTGAGACGAGAACATGGTATGCGTGCAGAGGAAGTAGAACTGTGGTAGCTTCTTCCTGTGGAGTCATCAGGATTGATGTCATCAGGGTGTACCCAACTCCGATTCGCCAGTTCAATCGATTATTTGATGATTTGCGGCACCAAAATAAAGACAGGCGCGATAAATTCATAGGCTAAATCCAACCATAACATTAAAAATAATAATTAAACAAATATTCAATTCACGTAATAAAGCGATCTAAAGCTGGATGTGAAAGTCACCGTGGGTCTAGCGGTGTTACCTGCTGGAACCTGACCCGGATCACCTCTCTTTTTGTCCCCGCGAGATCCCTGCTTAAGATCACGATGGATCGATCAAGTCAAGTTCTGTTTAGGTCTCTCATTAGATCGAATATGAAATACGTCTCCTCGTGAAGCATTAGTTCTCTTGTAATCATTATTTTCTCTTTCCCACGATTAATATGAAATGCAATTCCTGTATCTTAAGCCTCTATTAATAATTTGAGTCAACTCGGGGCTCTGAACGACGATATCCTAGACATCATCATAACATCATTATCGTTTGACCACAACCATTTTGTTACGTTTAATGAAACCATTATTTGAAATAAATTTTAAATTAATTTGCAAATGGTTTTTGTAGTGTGCTTCACAATGAACTTTTCTCTGTCTGAGTTTGTTCCCGAGATTTGATTCAGAATCCATATTTACATTATCCGTCTTATCTAACACAACTTCATCCAGAATTAACACGTTTGTCCCTTTAAACAATCCAATCAATTAGTAAGTTGAGAGAGGAATTGTTGTTATCCCGGTCTACCGCAATTCAATTTCCGGTATCATCACCTATCACCTATGAGCTGTGTACGCCAGTTAACAGTCCCCGGAGCGAGAAGAAAAATAAATGACAAGAATAACAAAGACAATGAGAATAAATATCAAGTTTTGACTTAGAACTTGACAAAGCAATATCCTAACCATATAACGGAAACGGATATCCCTCTATCTCCCGCCCTCTCTCTATCTGTCGCCTCTCGCCGCTAAACCCATGTAACTGAAAGTCCCGCCTTCTCTCTCGCCAATAACGCTCATTTGGAGCATCTCGTTCCAGGAACGAGGTTAGTCAATTAGAAGGCGTTTTCCTCTTCAGCAAACAGTGCATTGGAATTACGGAATAAACAAACAACAACTGTGGACACAAAATCGAAAACATTTTAAGAAGTTGGTAGCGCTACGTATTGACGAAGCTCCACACTAAAGCACATAGAGGCTATTTTACTTGATTGTAGTGACTTTCTAAAAGTCCAACTAAGCCAGACGAACACACAGAGTCCATTCAAATACAGGCAATACCCCACGCAGTGTCCAAAACGTTCATTAACATGAATGAAAACATGTGTTACTGTCCAAAACGTTCATTACGTAACGTTACGTTACGCCTCCACCGGTGTGTACAGGTCCCACCTCCATGGCCCCCAGTGGGCCAGGACGGTATTACAACACACTAAACCAATCAGTGGGTAGCTAAGAACAGGAAGTCAATGTTGGGCTCAGCTTTTGGTTAAGGTTAATTTAAATTTGATTTTTAGTGATTTTTAAAAACCGTCAGTAGGACGATAGGACTGAGAGAGCTGTGGGCCTGCGTGTGCGTGTGCATGTGTGTGTGTGTGTGTGTATGTGTGTGTGTGTGTGTGTGTCTTATTTGCATGCATCTGCTGTCGCTGTCTTTGCTCCAGAGTGTGTGCAGAAGGCTGCAGAGTGGATTCCTCTCCTGAATGGAGAGAGAGGCCTCAGGCTTCACTCTGAAGGGGTGGTGTCTCCCAGCACCACCACCCCTTCACTCTGAAGTTAACCATGCTAACATACATGTCCACGGTCCTACATCTGATATGTGTGTATATTTATTAATATATGAAACATGTCAGGGTAAAAATAGTGTCTACATATTATATCAATATATATATATTGATAATGAATATATTTAATAACATATTGAATATATATTAGACATCTCTTCACACATCATGCAACCATTTACTGTGTTTCAAAGTGAGCTGTTGAGATGTTTCCGGCCAGATCCGCTGGACCTCAGGGAGCTCCTTCTGTACGCTAGGATGACATGACACTTAGTCATCCAGTGATCACCACTAAAGAGACCACTGTGTGTGTGTGTGTGTGTGTGTGTGTGTGTGTGTGTGTGTGTGTGCACGCGCAGGTGCATCCACACGTTTGGCCCTGCATTTCTTTTCCTTTAGATTCACTTCCTGTCGTTTCAGAGCTCATTTCCTGCCAAACGCGCGGATCTCATTTTTCTTCTAATCAGTTAAGGTGAGCTAACCCTAACCCTGACCCTAACCCTAACCCTGACCCTAAACCTAACCCTAACCCTAACCCACATGAAGGTCTTCAGGACCAGCTGACCCGTCTCTGTGCTCCTCCTCAGCGTGTACTGCCCTGCCGGCTGTAAGGATGTTCCTGGAGACGTGTGGGGAGACCGTGAACATGGCTACAGAGATGTGAGTCATGTGTCAGTCACTGCAGCGCTGCTTTTCAATTGGGAGCATATCAGTGGTGGAAAGTAACTAAGAACATTTACTCAAGTACTGTACTTAAGTACACATTTGAAGTGCTTGTACTTTACTTGAGTATTTATATTTTCTGCTACCTCATACTTCTACTCCACTACATCTGCAAATATTATACTTTTTACTCCACTAAATTATAATACTTTTGTACTTTTACTTAAGTAATACTGTCAATGCAGGACTTTTACTTGTAACATAGTATTTCTACAGTGTGGTATTACTACTTTTACTTAAGTAAAAGATCTGAGTACTTCTTCCACCACTGAGTATATTAGAGTCCAGGAGGGGCGTTAACTCATAATAACGGCTCATTAAAACGCTTATTGAACATGTGTTCATAATCTGCATTTCTACTGAAGACGTCGGTGCTCTGCAAGTCTGCGGTCCATGGAGGGGTGCTGTCGGACGGCCTGGGGGGGCGGGTCTCCGTGACGCGTGGGAGAAGCCTGAAGCTCTATGACTCCACCTTCGCCAACGGAGTCCTGTCCAAAATGTACATTTACAAAAAAAAAATTTAAAGTTGCGTTTCTAACACAATGCGGTTCTGTCCTGGCTGGTACTTGGTTGAAGGAATGTTAATCGTTTGGTCTTTGATTTTGCCAGGGGTTCGTTGTCTGAGCATAAGCTGCTCTTTAGCCACGGTAAGAGCTTCATTACCAAACTCCACCGATTTTATTACCAAACCTACCAAAGTACAGCACATCCCTCTGCTCTCTTCCTTGACAGAATGCGACGGCAACTTGGCGGTTTCACTCGTGAACGGCTCCTCTTTCTGGGGGAAAGCAAGCGGTCCTTCGCCCCGGAGCGTGAAGCCAGTCGGTCCGTCTGAAACATGGACAGCGGACGACCGGAGCCCCTGGGTTGAGCTGGAGCTCAGTGGTAAAAGTACAGTCACCGGTGAGTACCAATATTTCATTGAATATTGATAAGTAGAACATTTCATGTTTTGCAGAATGTGACTCAACTTGTTCTTGTTCTGTTCTCAGGAATAATAACAACGGGGTCAGTAAAGTCCTTCATGCTGCTTTTCAGCAAAGACAGGAAGAGCTGGAAGGCTTACAGAGGTTCACCCAGCAGAGAGAGAAAGGTCTGTGGCCTCAGATGTCCCAGCAGCTGCTAGCTCTGACAAGCTAACGGGGCGTTTGGGGGATCATGGTGGCGCATTTATCATTTCTTAGAATTCAATGTGTGCCAAAATGGTTTCTACATGCACTAGTGATGTGTTGCCAGACCCATGTTGTCATGGTTGTGTCTTCTGTAAGTGAGCAAAGTGCAAAATAGTTTCAGGTGTTTGAGGCTCATTCTGATGGCCACGTGAGGGTGATGAACAGCCTGTTTCCTCCCGCGGTGGCCCGCTTCATCCAGCTGAAGGCCGTCACCTGGCAGACCAGAGCCTCAGTGCAGGTCCAGCTGCTGGGATGTCCCGTCACCAGGGTTACCTCCAGGACCTCCTCAGCCTCAGGTGAGCATATCCTGTTCTACCTTTATTGGACCAGTGGTTCTGGTGCTGTAGTCACATGGTGTGTTGTGATGCTGGTTTAACAGACGCTCCCGTGGTCAAAGTCAACGCCACGACGACGCGTCCCACTGCGCTTCCCACCGGAGATATGGTTCTTGTGAAAGACTCAGGTATGTGTCTCCATCTCCTGCCACAAGGTGTTCTTTCTGATCAGTATCTTAGGTAAATGATAGCATATTATATAGTATATATTCTATATAGTATAGCAGTATATATAGTGCAGATAACATCATGTATAACTTAATATAATAACACTATCTGTGGCGCCTGGTTCTCTCTGCAGGCTCCAGTCAGCCGGTGGTGGTGGTGGTGGGCGTGGTCTCCGGGCTGCTCCTGGTTGTCAGCTGCCTGGTGGCTGGAGTACGCTGGAGGAGAAGGTAGGATACCTGTGAATACTGACCACATTGAATTCATAATAATCACAATAAAAGTCATGTAACTACATAATTAAAAGTTCCAAACAGCATTGATTGTGTATTTGTCTATTTAGGAAAAAAGATGCCCAAATGAAGAAGTTCTCAATGGCTAAAGGTAACCTCTAAACCTGTCAGCAGACCGCTAAGACCTCAAACCAAGATCCTTTTAGTTCAATGTGTGTGTGTGTGTGTGTGTGTGTGTGTGTGTGTGTACGTGTGTATGTGTACGTGTGTATGTGTGTGTGTACACGTGTGTGTGTACGTGTGTGTGTGTACGTGTGTATGTGTACGTGTGTATGTGTACGTGTGTATGTGTGTGTGTGTACCCGTCCGCAGGTCCAGTTGGCTGCCAGAGTCTCCAGGGGAAGAGTCTGGGCGGGGAGTCAGAGCTCCTCTCCTGCCCTCTGGAGACTCTTAATCCTCTACAGAGAAACGTCCACGACACGTTACCCAGCCCTCCTCTCAACGGTGAGAACACTCAAACGAACGCGCTGCGTCCTAGCAGGTCGTGGTCTGTGGTCGTCGGTTTACTTCTGTTCATTCATTTATTCCCAATACGGAGCCACTGGCAGCCATGTTAAGCAGCCCAGCCATTTTGAATGATCTGTCCTGTTTCTGCTCCACTTCACTTCCTCTTTCCCTCCCGGCCTGTCATGACCGCTCCTCTCCCCGGGCTGTCCATTCTTCCCCCGGCCGTCACCCGGCTGCAGTATAAACATTCCTTTCTTTGGTCCACGGAGCCGTTCTGAAAGAGACCCTTTAATTAGAACACACACACACACACACACACGCACACGCACACACACACTCTTTGGGGCCTTCTGAAGCATCCAGTGATAAACAGGACATCAGCTACTGCGTCTAATTAAAATGGTTCCCTCTGCCTCTTGACTGGGTTACCCCAAGACCACCAGAAATACAACGACTTGCCGAACAGTTACTGGCCGTGATTTAAACAAATGTTTGATCTCTTGTTACATTTGTCATTAAATGTCCTCAGACTACGCCGAGCCTGGAGGCCAGACCCTGGGCTCCACGTTCTCCAGCTTCAGCCACTACCACGCGCCCGGTAACCTCCCAGAGTACGCCCAGCCCGTCCCCCCCGAACCGGAGTACGCCACCCCTTTCGGGGAGCAGCTCCCAGAGGGCCGGGACCCGGCCGGGCCCCCGGGACAGTACGGTAAACGCGGGACGGCTCTGCCCCCTCCCCCCCCGCCGCCTCCGGCCTGCGGGGGTTCCTCCCCTGGCCACACCCACTATGACTGTCCCTCCCACAGGGTCCTGTCCAACGGTTACTGCACCCCGTCGGAGCGTGGCGTCTACTCAGAGCCCCGGTCCTCAGACTCCTCACTGCAGGACCGACACGCGTACTCAGAGCCCCGGTCCTCAGACTCCTCACTGCAGGACCGACACGCGTACCAGGAACTGCTCTGATCTGCGTGAAAAGACTTGGTGGGCCGACAGTATTAGTATATGTTAGTATATATTAGTATATATTAATATATGTTAGTATACTAATATATACTAATTAGTATGAAGTGTAACAATGCAGCACAGGTCTGGCCCTCCCAAGGCCGGGTTTCATCTGTTAATGTTTCCTTTGTTTGTTTTTACATAAATGCAGTAAACTGATCTGAATATTTACCACCAGATCGTGCAGTGATGCATTTTCTATTTAAAACAGAAAAGACAATGCAAAATAACCTCAGACATGTTGTTTATTGGTCAAATGTTTAGTCCCACATTGCACTTTTAAATAACTCAGAATACAGCACTGTATATAAAAAGATAATATCATCTAATAAGTGATATGAGTAGAAGATGAAGAATAAGGAACATGCCTTAAAATGTGTCACAATCATCAAGCATTTTGCCTTCTCGTTGTAAAATAATAAAGATGAATAATAACTTGTTTTAGGTAAAACATCAAAAGTTGTAAAATTGAGTGTAACTATGTGGTTGTTATGCAATTGCTGTGGTGTAATATTTGCATACGTATATTCTACAGGGTGACACTAGGTGGCAGTATTGAGCTGACAACAAAGGATTGTCTCATGCTTCTTGGTTCATCTCGAAAATTGTGACAAATGTGCACACAAGCTTACTAGCTTAATATATGATATACCGAAAGAATCACTCAAAGGTGTTATAAAAAAAAGGTGAAATATAGATCTGATGTCCCTCAATAAAAATCCAGAGGCCCACAACAAAAAGTACTTTTTTCAGGACAATAAATTGTTTGCAGCCCAGATTGCTGTGTAGCTCCAGCCTGGAGAAGGTCTTCTTCCAGGAGATCAAATGCTCCATCAGGACGATTTTGGTAGACTAGAGAAACGTAATATTTAAAACATACGTGTTTGATTTCGACAGACGCTATTCAGTATTTACAAAGCTGCTGCCTTCAGTTATGCTAGCCAGTTGTTTTGGAAACAGTGATCAAAGAAAGTTGTAGGCTACATGCTAAAAGCTTTGCTCATGATAATCATGTTTATATAGTAACCAAAAACGGTGAGTTTGGCAAATCAGTGTGTATATGTTATACTTAACATGTGTGACACAAAATCAGCATTGATTCAGCATCTCTGTGGTTTTGTCTGGTTACCAGTTATTTTTTAAAGTGTCAAGAAAGCCACTACTTATTTGAAAATAAATTATTATAATTGGACAAACAACACCCATACTAAACGCCACCAGGCAGCCTGTAAAATGCTGGTATTTCCCTCATTAAGGTCATAAATAAAACTAACCGTTGTAACTTCTGAAAGGCCACCATGCATATAAAACTACATTAGATCCCTTTTTAAATCATTTTCTTTTGTGTGGCAGAAATGTGACACCATATGGCACCTTGAAAAAGTCTACTTAAACATTTTACAGAAAAATGTTATTCACACTTGCCCATGTCAAAGCCCTACCTTTTCCATCGTTAGGTTCTCAAGTTGGAAACATGAACGCCTCCATCTACACCATCACCCTCTCCTTCATACCTAAGCCCTTAGTCCTCTTGGCCCTCCTCCGTGTAGTGAACCAGACTCTGGTGTCTGTTCCTGGAGGGCGCATCCTTAAAGCCCTGGCCACAGTCTTCACAAGCGTACATCAGACCCTCCTTGTGCCCGCCTGTGTGGGCTCTGTCAGACCGGGCCTTGGCAGGCGCACCCTGGATGGCCGGGCTTCTGGGTATCATGGACGCTTCTCCCTCTGCCAAGTTACACTTACCCAACAAGCCGCCGGGGGAGTGACTGCTCCGCGGTCGTCCTGCAGACGTGGAGGGACATCCCGGGTTCGTTGGCTCCCGATACTGGGCCCCGGTGGCCGATCTTCCGGCCGCTTCGTAGGTGAGCTCGTGGACGGTCCGGTAGTGGAAGCGGATGGCAGCGAGGTTAGTGAAGCCCTTCTCACACACGCCGCAGGTGAAGGGCCGCTCCCCCGTGTGCATGCGGGTGTGGATTTTCAAAGCCCCCGACTGGGTGAAGCACTTCCCACACAGGCCACAGCGGTACGGCTTCTCCCCGGTGTGGGTCCTCTGGTGGGCTCGGACCCCTGCCAGGTGGGGGAAGCCACGGCCGCAAAAAGCACAAGAGTACGGTCGTTCGCCCGTGTGGATGCGCTTGTGGATCTTTAGAGCGCCGGATTGACTGAAGCTCTTCCCGCAGTCGGGGCAGACATAGGGACGCGCCCCGGTGTGCACGTTCTGGTGGATGCGCAGGTTGCTGTGCGAGTTGAAGGCCTTGCCGCACTCTGTGCAGAGGAAGCCGGCCGGCTTCTGGGCATGCTCGGAACGCTGGTGCTGCAGCAGCTGGGAGGGCCGCTGAAAGGCGGCCGAGCAGTGCATGCAGGGGTGCAGGAAGGGCGGGAACACGGTCGCCCTGCCCCCTTCCTCCTGGTGCTGGCCGTGCTTCTGGCCGGTCTGCTTGTGGGAGGTGCTGAAAGAATGCTGGCATCCCAAATAAGGGAAGTGACCCCGGAGCTGCGCTGCATGGGGGTGCGAGTGGGCCAGCTGAGGGCAGGGAAGGCAGGAGGAGAACGGACAGTGGTGATGATGGAAGTGATGGCCATGTGTGTTGCCGTGAGGGAGACGAGAGTCTGGGCCTTCCTGCTGCCTTAATAGCTGAGCACAGGTCTGGAGGCCATGGCAACACAAGCAAGCAAACATGGGGAAGTGCGGGAAAGAGCCCGCTAAACCTCTGGAGGACGAGCCGTCTGCGTTACGTTCTCTGTCCTCCCTCCTGGGCGCTCGGGGCTTTAAGTCGGACGTGGTGGTGCTGCTGGGTTCTGCCGTGTCGTCTGGTAAGCAAAGGCTGAGGTTCATGGCTGGGTTGCTGGTGGAGTTTCGAGCGAGGCATGTTTTGTCTGGTTGGGAGTACAGAGCCTTCCTGGGCTTTAGAGTCTCGTATGAAGGAGGAGAAGAAGAAAATGGACACCCAGAGCATGTGCAGGCATGGAGCTCATCTATGTGTAAAGAACAGAAGAATAGACTGCGGTTACTTAGACTGAACCAGTTTTGCAACAAAATTATGTGAAATTGCTTCAGATTTATTTAGATTTTTTAAGTATTCTATTTAATGCTTTAATGCTTAAGTAATGCTTTTAATATTAATGACTCACTTTCAACTTCCTTTCCGTCTCTGAACTCTGCCCTCCTCTCTGGTGCCCCAGACAACATCAGCCGGTTTTGGTCTAAATCTGACCTGTCTTGGGCTGGTCCTCTCAGCCCCAGATATTCACCTCCGGCCAAACCCCAGGAGACATGGAGAACATCATGTTGGTCCTTCAGAGACTGGTCCTTCAGAGACTGGTCCTTCAGAGACTGGTCCTTCAGAGACTGGTCCTTCAGAGACTGACTCCAAGTGTTCCCAGACGTGATGAGGTCACCAATAAACTGTTGCATCTCAAACCAGGAGCACTGACCATTCTGCAAGGAGGCATCGATCGTTCATTAAAATAGCTTTCATTTTTGTTATGCCATAGATTAAATATGTTGCTTTGCACCACTACACGCTAACTACACGTTGTATCTGTATATATATAATATATATATATATATATATATATATTAAAATGATCGTGTTGTTGTAAAAAGGTGAAGAGCTTACGCCGTCGGCCTTGTCTTTGTCCATGGAGCAGAACACACGGCGGATAACCTTGTATCCCCAATACTATCATATATAATATGTTGTCGATAAGCAGCGAGTCTCTATTAACGGCAGCGATGTGCACACAGTCCGTTACTGTAACAAAGATTTACTTCCGGGTCATGTGACGCACTTCCTGTAGACAGATTTTATTTTGCCGATGAAATATGAATAAAAATGTATAGAAATATATAAATATAAGTTATTAATGTTCGTATCAGCGATATAAATTAATGAATTAAATTATAGTTGTTTTTATCGTTTGAATACATATTGTATTAACTTGCCATCGCTGGACTTCATGTAACATCATTCTGCTTACGTGTCGAGTCAGATAATAATAATAATTAATAAACACGACCATGAATTCAAAAAGATCATCTTTTTTATTTATTGTAGCCTCAGGTAAAAACTAAACAACATCCTCCATAAATATATTGAATAAATAAATAAAGACATATCCCAAAACAGTTAAATCAACTATGATCTAATGTCTTAAATGTCTCTAATTAAATAAAGGTACAAGTTTCACAATACCCAATTCAACGTAGCCTACCACTACTTAGAAAACATAAGACTAATAAGAAGATACCAAAGTAATTATTATATATTATGTCATTATTATAAATCTGTCTGCGTTTCATTTAACAATAATCACACTGTATGGCCTACTAGTATCATATAGCCTACTAGTATCATATAGCCTACTGGTAACACATAGCCTACTGGTATGTGACTATGGGTGCTCAGAGTTGCGGTAGGTCACAAGAGAAACACTCGCTGGACAATCCTGATACTGTGTTTTAATCGTGGTTCTGTTTACAGATAAAGCAAAGAACACAATTCCTGACACATGAATCCTTTGCAAACATCTTTAACATCCTGGTCCCATCAAAAATAACCACTAAGGGATTTCTTGAATCGGTTTCCCATTGTATGATTAAATGTAGTCCAGTTTGGATGTTGGTCCTCGGTTGTGGTACGCCCTCTTTACGTTTACTGAACGCATTACTGACCAATCTCTCGCTCGCCATCAAGACCCCGTTTATCATTAACCAATACAGCTCTGAACCAGAACCAGCTGGACTAGGACTGCAGCTGGTCAAAGACAGACGTAGGGGACTTGGGCTCTTCCTTAATATCCATAACAAGAGGAGCCATTCCCACAGGTTCTGGCTTTACAGTAGCCAATATATTATAATTATTATTATGTGCTGAATTACCAACATTCTCACGTATTTCTGTCTTCCTATTAACACATGAGCATGTATCTCCTGTAGTGCCATGTGCTTTCCCTGATAACTTTCTGAGAATCACCCGACACTCTTTGAACTCTGCTTTAATGCTAACAGCAGGCGCTTTAATGCTAACGGCAGGCGCTTTAATGCTAACGGCAGGCGCTTTAATGCTAACGGCAGGCGCTTTAATGCTAACGGCAGGCGCTTTAATGCTAACGGCAGGCGCTTTAATGCTAACGGAAGCCGTGAGAGCCTCTATTTTATTGCTAAGCTCAGGCATTTTAATGCTAATAGCGGGCGTTTTAATGCTAACAGCAGGCACGAGAGGGGTCAACTTATTTGACAAATCTAGTGGCGCCACATAACCGCGTGTGTGTGTCTTGTTGGCGACTAGATCCAGAGGGGTGGCGACTTCTAGTGGCGACCCCACAACAGAACTCGTCTTAGCACACAAGGTGCTCTTGTGTAGCTCCACCGCTGCGTCCAGGATGGCCGGAGCGGGCGGGAGTGTCCGGACAGCCTGAGCGGGCGGTCGTGTCTGCTGGACTGTGGGCAACAGGCCAGCAGCTAGAGGGGAGGTGACTGGGACGAACAGAACCAGGTTGAGACCTTGAGGGGGTGGTTTGTCCAGGGTTATTCGCCAGGAAGAACCCTC
Source organism: Trachyrincus murrayi (assembly GCA_900323305.1). Lineage (NCBI taxonomy): Eukaryota > Metazoa > Chordata > Actinopteri > Gadiformes > Macrouridae > Trachyrincus > Trachyrincus murrayi. Next base: position 23,257 of record OOFB01030737.1, read on the forward strand.
GGCCAGGTTCTCTGGTGACAGAGCAGGGATGTTGAACACACTCTTGGAGATAGGGCTCACGCTGCTTGTTGGATCTGACCCACTGGACCTCGTAGAGGCTGTCCTAGCGATGGGCAGGTCAGTGACAGGGAGAGGCGTGGGTTTACCCGGTGGAGCAGAGGACTTCTGGGCACGTTTCTTAGGAACAAAAATATATGAACAAATATGTTACGCAGTTATGCACACAAGTTAGCAAAGGAAAGAGACACTAGTTTGGTCAAAGACAAACTTTATAAAGTATATATAAAAAGCTAAAGTATATATAATAATTAAATAAATAAACAACTTACTGGTGGTAGCGGTGCAAGTCCGCATCTCCCCAGGTGGCTGTCGTAGTCCTGCTGATGTAGGAAACCCCGGCCGCAGCTCTGGCAGAGGCAGGGGGTCTGGACCGCATGCCCGCCCATGTGGGACATCAGGAGCAAGGCTGAGCGGAAGCCTTTACCGCACTCGTCGCAGGTCAGAATCCTCCGGTGAGCGCTGCCGTGATTCTTGAGCTCCTCCTTCGTGGTGAAACTCTCGCCACACTCCGGACAGCGGATTTCATCCCCCTTGGACTCCCGGTGCCCCCAGCAGCCGGTGTCCTTCTTGTGCTTCTGGAAGTCTTCCTGGCTGGGGAACACTCTCAGACAGGCCACGCAGTGAATGCGCTGTGGCTCACACTTGTGCTGGCGGTACAGCCTGGCGAGGCGGAAGTGGCATCTGCACCGTAGACACGTGTAGGGCAGCAGGCCGATGTGAGAGAAACTGTGTTTCAGCAGAGCATTCTTCCTGCTGAAGGTCCGGAGGCAGTCCGTGCAGATGAAGCTGCGCTGACACTTCCTGGACTGGTGGCGTTTGAGTAACCTTTGGTTGTAGAATCTGTGGTCACACTTGTCACAGACAAACTGTCCCTGGTTGCCCTTGTGCCACTCGATGTGCTGCTCACACTCTTTCCGGTCGGTGAACACGCGCTTGCAAAAATCACACTCATAGAACTCTTTTTCAAAATGTGTTTTTGTGAGGTGCACCTTTAAGGTCTTTTTGGACCTGAAATCCTTCCGACAGATGCGACAGCGGAGAGGAACGGGTTTTGCCTGAGCGTGGGTCTTCAGATGAGCACGGTAGTTGTTGAGCTGGCAGAATCGTTTGCCACACTCAGCGCAACAGTGTGGCCGCTGGCCAGTGTGTAGGTTCATGTGGTCCTGCAGCTTCATGCTGGACCGAAGCTGGAGATCACACACACCGCAGTGGTAATCACCCGTGCCATCAGACTCTGGGGAAAGGCAGTAAATAAAATAAATAAAACATTAAATAAGCAAAAGACTAGTTGAAAAAAATATATATATGCGAATTATATATTAATTCAAATGTCATACCATCATCAACCCCATCCTGGTCTTCATCAAGGCTCTCTTCGTCATCGTTCTCGGACACTTCACTGTCGTCTGTTGACTCCGGCCCGTCTTCTCTCTTCTCTTTTGCCTTTTGGCCAGCCTTGTGTGATTTTTCATTTGCTTGGCCTCTATTAGCAAGATGTTCAGTAGTTTGAGCTCCAGAAGTTACAAGAGGGCCATCTGCTGTGGGACTTGGCAGCACATAGTAGGTGAATGCAATTTCCGTGTGGTGTTGTCTCGGTGCTGGAGGAGACCCAGACGTGTCGTGTTGTCTCGGTGCTGGAGGAGACCCAGACGTGCCGTGTTGTCTCTGTGCTGGAGGAGACCCAGACGTGTCGTGTTGTCTCGGTGCTGGAGGAGACCCAGACGTGTCGTGTTGTCTCGGTGAGAACTACATTTATCACTCGTAACT
>OOFB01030738.1:0-12429 GCA_900323305.1 Trachyrincus murrayi
CCGCCACCATCGGCCCGTCGCCCCTCCGTGAGTTGGAGTTCCTTAAAGAGGTCGTGTTATGAAGAGGTGAAGACAGGCAACTGAGCTAGGCCGCGGCGCGATACCGTTCCGCCATTTTGGTTCAGTGCAATGTCAATGAACAAGGGCAGTGCTGTGTGGAGTTCATGTTTGTTTGCCGACCTTCAGCAAGGACTCACCGCACATTTTTTGGTTTCGTTAGGAATGTCAAACATTTTTACGGTATAGTGACCGGAGAAATTTCCCAATCTGCCCGTTCTTCATTCCAGCCAAAATGCAGCTTGGCATTACCAGACACCACTTGTCGAAAGTTAATGAAACACAAATGTCTAATGTCCTGTTTTAAACACAGGGCTCATTGTGAGCTCCTGACCATGTGTAAAAAAAATCCAGTTTGTACTGCCAATGCAACTCATCAGCAGTGGGTGTTCACTATTCACTGTTACAGCATCCACAAATCTGTCACATTTAATTTAACTTTGGGATTTGTAATTGAAGTTGGGAAATGTGGTGTGGTGTGTGTGTGTGTGTGTGTGTGTGTGTGTGTGTGTGTGTGTGCATGTAATGCAGAATTGTTGTGTGTGTGAGGCCAGGGTCTCGTCATGCCTGTGGTGCAGAAGCGCTCTGGGAGACGGAGGGTGTTAAGTCTTCAGTATGGCGCATATGTCAGAGATCAGGATGAAACCAGGACCCAGGGAAGCTGTGGGGGTTGACAGAGTGGGATTACTGGGGACTGCTGATGTCCTGACCACTGGTGGACACTCACACACATGCATGCACACACACACACACACACACACACACGCATGCGCGCGCACACACACATACACACACTTATGCAAGCACACAGACGGAAACACACAGATGTATGCATGCACCATGACACATAGTGTAAAGTCTGTGCACACTCATACATATACAAACACACACACACACACAAACACACAACCACACACCCACATACACTTACATACACAATGAACCATATATAGTATCTGTCCCTTTCTCTTTGTGTCTCTCTTCCTCTCGCTACCTCTTGGTGTGTTTGTGGTGGTACACACACACACACACACACTCCCTCAGGAGGCTGTACCCGAAGCCGAGTGTTAATAAGATAGCCTTCCTCTCCGCTTGGAGGACTGTGTTCTTTTGTCTCCTGAATAAACGACAAGGGGAAACAGGAGAGCTGGTCCTTCAGACCCACTCCAGCCTGTCCAGCGGTTGCAGCTGATGAAACACAAAGCGGCAGTGGATTAAAGTCCGGGCATGAGGTGTGCCACGATACATCATGCAAAACATTGCTATCGTGCCCTCCACGAGCGCACATGTGTGTGTGTGTGTGTGTGTGTGTGTGTGTGTGTGTGTGTGTGTGTGTGCGTGTGTGTGCGTGTGTGCACGCTCCCCTGATGCGTAGACTCTCTACTGAGTCTGAGGATCGTTTCTCTTTCCTCGACGCTCATGAATAAAAAAAAACAACGTTTGCTTGGTAGGGAGAGTTTCTACTCAGTGTTTGTTATTGTGTCACTGGCTGTGTTTCTACTTCATTATGTTGACTTGAATTACATGTTTACATACAATATATATACAGTGATGAACTGTAAAAATAAAAAAAATAAAAAAAGCCTCACCGAAATTGAATTCAGAGCCACATTTTGAACACAGAGAATAGAACAGAGTAGAGCGCTGACTTATCGTACTCACGCCTCGAGAGCTGTACAACATATAGAGGAAGCTCTAGAGAGCTCTGGGTGTTTGGTTACTGGCTTCAGGAGGGAATGAATCATCTCTTAAACTGAACGCGTGGAGGCTGTGGCTAAAAGTAGAAAACAAAAAAACAAAACATGAGGGGCTTGTTATGTTTTAAGGGCAACCAATTTGACTCATTGATTAGTTTGATTAGTTTAAAAAAAAAAGCAACATAGCCGCATTGACATGCAGCAGTGTAGCTGTATTACACTGAAATATGTGGCCAATCGAATTTTGTCAATATTAATATCATTAATATCATACATTGACGTGTCAGGAATGGTTCGCTGCATATAGTCTGTGTGTTGAAATGAACATATCTTACCTCGAAGATGATGATGTGTAATCCTATAGACATATTCCTACAGACATATTATCCTAAAGAGTAGAGAAGAGACCTATACTACGGATTTAGGGTTAGCGAGGTAACTTTGGCTTTCCCTGATGAGTATCTATATGAACGATAAAGAGTCTCAGCGGAGGAAATGGCGTATCTTTGTCAGCTTCTTGAGCCGTATGTTTCCAGTGCGACACGTCAAAGGTTGGATGATTATGTTTTTTCAATATTATATAAGATGATATATATATATATTTAACAGATTGCAGATGAAAGAATAAGGCTAAAATTGTCTCACGCGCCATAGGAATACATCTAAGCAACACATTAATATAACGGATTACACAATTGTAATTATAGTGAGATCCAGCCTACTCGTGCCTTAATGATGGGGCAGTGATACTGATACGCCTATTAACTTAATTACGCATTCACACAGTCGCCATTTTTTTGCCACCTTTCCTTCCTGCTTTTGGCAGCAGCGATTGTGTTGCTTTTAGCCTGGGTTATATTTTTTACTTCTTCATATTTGTTTAATATTATAGTTTGCTCGTCTTTGGTAAAATATGCAGCTCTGGTACTTGTCCATGTTTGCGATTGGTCATATGGTGCAAACACCGCCCCTTTTATGGGAACATGCTCATAGCTAGGTTGGGAAAACCCGGGTTGACTTAACGAGTTGATCACCACCGTCGTGACACCGCTAATGCGTGATTGCGGTTGTTAGGCTTAGTGAAGCCAGCTAATGAACATCCTGGGTATGCTGAACTTGCTTCGTACTACAGGCCCTGGGTAATTATCACCAAACACAACATAGGAGGAGGAGCCTTGTTTGATCCTTCAGGATTTGATTGGATCGTGCAAAATTGCTAGCATGCTAGCCAGGTGTGTGTTGTCCATTTGTGTATGACAGGGCGTGGTTTGTGTGGACTAAAACATTTTGATTATTGGTTAAAATGTTAATAAGGCGACCAGACGTCCCGGATTCAAGCTGGATGTCCCGGTTTTCAGCAAATGTCCTGGTTTTGTCCTGGTTTTCCAATGCGACGGTGTCCCGAGTCCAAATACAGCAAGTCCGGTAAATCTACGCGTCCCGGTTTTGGGCTTTGAAGATCTGGTCACCCTAAATGTTGAGTCTAGAGTGGACAGGTCACGCATGTTGTTGAGCTGTTGTATGCATTTATGAATCCTACATTTAAATGCTGCTGGTTGGCTACCAAGGGAACGTTGGACGTGGTTTTCCTGAGGTCACGTTCTAGCTTTTCCACATAGCTGAAAAGCCATTGGGTCACATAATTAGACGGGGTCACACTTTATGGTACAGCAGTGACTACATGGAACTGGAGTCCGCAGATGTGTCTAAGTTTACCAGAAGATCAACATGCTACATGCAAAACCCCAACTATATATATATATGTATATATATATACACATATATACACACACACAGCTCATGTCTGGTGTTTTGCTCATCCAAGTAAAGAGAGCTCGTGAGTTAGTAGGTAGGTAGTGATACAAAGTTAAGAATAGCCGTTGTTGTGTCATTTTGATTTATTTCATTTTATTTATGTATTTTTTTTTTTATATCGAGCGCGCCTCTTCCTCGGAGCCGCTTGAATGTGTTAATGTAGAATGTGTTATCTGAGCACGCAGCATACCATGCTAGGCTAGGCGCATGTGACGCATGGCTGCGCCACATTCCACCTCCTGAGTGCATGGCAGGGCAGAGATAGTAGGAAGGCGCAGCGGCCTCGACTGCCAACAGACAGAGGCGGGAGAGAGAGAGAGGGAGGGAGGAAGAGAGAGAGACAGAGAGAGAGAGAGAGAGAGAGAACATTACCGAGAACAAGTACTTAAGTGGAATGAAGTGGTTCTGTGTAGCTGATAAGATCAAGCCTCCCTCCCTCCCAGGCTAGCATTTGCTAGAGCAGAATAAAAACAAACAAAAACAAAAACACGCTATCGTAGTCGCCGTGCCATTGACCTCTCAGTCCGTCTAAAACAAACGTGAATAACAAGAGATCGTTAAAACTGGTTGCAATGATTTTTATTCTGCATTCGCTTGGGGTCGGAGCTGGGAAGGTCATCTCCGACCAACATGCGTTCGAGCTACAAAGTCGGAAAACATGGATGCTCACGCTAAACTTTGTGTTGTGTTTATATAGCTAATGTATTAGCTAGCTAACATACTTACAAATGTCCTCTTAAAACAGCTAATAATAACATTAACGTTTAATTGTATGGGTTTAACCAACTACTGTATTGGTATGCTGATTGGTCTGTGAAAATCAAAAACGTGTCAACATTTTTTAATTCATACAATCTTAGAAAATGTATATTTAAATGTATACGATGTGGGTGGCCATGTTGAAATTACGTCAAATGACACTGAGGCTTGAACTGGGGGTTGAGAAATCGCACCCAAGTTTCGACTAGGAACTCCGAGTTGACGCACTGTTTTATTAGATTTTTACAAGTAGGAAGTCGGAATTTCCCCACCTCTGAGTTATAATCAGCATTATTCAAGGAAAGGCCTTGCACAGGTGTGGCAGTGTATTTTGTTTGTTGAGAGCACCTAATAGAAATCTCTGAAGAAGAGGCCTTGGGCTGGGACCGCCATGGCCTCCATGTTATGGCGTTGGCCCAACTGCCAGGGGAGCAGGTAAGAACCCGGTCCTGGGGTCCTCTGTAAAACACACACACACACACACGTGCATGCACAAGCATTTTGTTTTACCTCACTGCTCATGCTCGTATTTAAACATTAACTCTTTAGTCCTTTGATATGCTAGGTTAACCTAGCATAGGTTAACCTAGCTGTTACTGGCTTACCACTGCAGAAATGTCTATTCATATGTTGTTTTAGTATTAGTTTAGTGTGGCAGTTTCCCCTGCCACATGCCATCTACAAAGGCTTTCAGGGCTTCTCCAACAGCAGGACACAGACAGATGTTGGTTGAACCAGTTTACTGTAGAGTTTGCAATAGTTTGAACAGGCAGAGCAGGTGGTACGTGCTGACATGCTAGCACTCCTCCTGAGTGTGTGTGCTGGTGGCTGGTTTAACCTGTGGGTCTTGATTGGCGTGCAGCCTCACCCAGCAGCCCCAGAGTCTAATCAGTCTGACTCGGGTCACACACTCCACATTTAGTTTAGTAGATTCGTTAATTTTAATCATATTCTCACCTTTGTGGAGATAATAATATCAACATAATACATTGTATTTCTCTTAGGTGTCTAGGAGCATCAGTGGGGTAACTCACTGAGTGCATGCTGTGTAGCCGTGGCAGTCTGGATTTGAAACAGGAAGTGATTCCTTTGGTAGGTGCGGCAGCCTGCAGGTTGTAGCAGCCCGGAGCTGGCCCCTCCTTCTGTCAGGGGCAGAGTATATCGTTTAACATAATAATTAAAACCTTTAGACTGAGCTGGGATCAAAATGAACAAACATAATCAAGCAGTCCAAGGAACACGAGCAAGTTCCCGTGGATCTATTGTTAGAACAGAGCAATGCTCAAGGACCATGAACCATGTGTGGGTCCTATCTTATGAGCTTGACCAAGACCTCATCTCTCTCTCTCTCTCTCTCTCTCTCTCTCTCTCTCTCTCTCTCCGCTCTCCCTCTCTCTCTACTCACTCTCATGTGTACTAGAAAACAACAAATGATTTCACACTGATCCTGCCGTGCTGCCGTGTTTCTCTACTCCAGTGGTAATTGTTTGCGTGCCCTTCCAAGGTTGAAACCCCACTTCAGCCTCCTGTAGCACTTCACAACGTCACTGTTAAAAATCTGTTTCTAACCACACGATATCAATCACGTCCCCTTATGTGTGTCCACTCTTATGGGAGACAGAGGAAGGAATAAAGGGACGGCCTCATTAGTTTCTCTCCACTCCGAGGGGCTTTGTGTGCTTCCATTATGGCCCGTTTGATCCCGGTGGCAAATCCTTCAGATTCCCCCGTCTGACGGCCTACCGGCCCTGTGTCCATCTCCGTTAGTGTGTGTTGTTTGTGTCTTTTCTTCTGGAGCATGTGACCTGGTGTCCTACTGTTACAGCTCAGACCCTGCTTCCGGGGGATGTGTAGAGGCGATATCGACATGGAAATCCACAAAGCGCAGTATGGGTGTTTTAATGTTTCTTTGTAATGGCGTAGGCCTACCGCATGGCACTTGTAAACAGAAATGCTGCCGTATACTGTGAGGATAACTAGATTCCACATTGGAATCAAATTAGGTACTTGAGAAGCTAACAGGACAACAGCCAACAAAAACTATGTTGCCAAAATTGGCGAATAAAGATAATTTCAACAATGTATGCTCAAAATGCTCCTCGCTAACTCTATTCTGACTGTATTTGTTCTGGTTTATTTTAGTGTGGCTGTTCACTGTAACAACGTTATATGATATGGTCAATGGTTTCACCGTGTAGTAATAGCAAATGTCAAAGTTTTACATATTTAATAGAGGAAATTATTTACCAACAACAAACACAGAAGTGGAATAGACGCTGCAGATTGGTAGCAAGATGCTCACTGCCTCTCACCTCCCGTTAGCTCTTCCCATTTCCTCTACTGGATATCTATTTATTCAGATTGGCCATGTTAGTCATCCTACAGCTATAGCTAGGTTAGAAGGTTATAAGCCCGAGAGAAAGTGAAATACGTGTCTTTTCTAGAGCGAAGTGCAGTGAGAGATTATTCCACGAGTAACTACCCATTATGAGTCATTATTTGCTCATTTTTGACCCTTTCGTTCCCCACCCCATACACACCATCAGCTCATCTGCTCATGTGAACGACCGCAGCGCGGCCCGACAGCCACATCGGGACAATAAACTTGTCTTGGAGTCGCCCGTGACACCGCTGAGAGCCGAACGCAACTCCCGAGTTCCGACTCTGCTGTAATAACACCCTGGGGATGTCTCAGTGTCTTTCCTTCAAACACCCATCGGCGACCATGTAGTGGGGACTGTGCTGTGGGGACCGCACTGGTGCGCTAAGGCAAATGCTGCGACAGTATAACCTTTGGCGATATTCACCGTTAACACTCATGGGTGTTGAAGTAGGACATGCTTGATATCCATTACACATGCATCTGTTGTTGGTCATGGCATAGTGATAGATGTTTTTTGTGACACAGCGTGTCTGCACTTTCTCGTCATGGTCGGTTGTCATAATCCATCTCCATGTGTACGGCTTTGTGCGTCTACAGCATAGCGTTCTATGGCTTAGGCCTGTAACAGAACCCCTTTGAAAAAGTTCATTGTAAATCTATCCTTTTTCGGGCCATGGAAAGACTGGTCATAATAACCGTTGGTGACTAGATACTCACTGGCGGAAAGCTGATCCGTTGCACCGCAGACCGAAACACCACATGCCTGCGAAGGAGAGGAGAGGAGAGGAGTGAACACTCACAGGAAGTAGTGATGAAGAAAAGCAGAAAGGCTGCGTGCAATCACAGGCAGAAGAAATGAGAGGGTAGTGGATGATTCACCACAGCAGGTCTAAAAGAGGGTGAGAGAGGGTGAGAGAGAGAGAGAGAGAGAGAGAGAGAGAGAGAGAGAGAGAGAGAGAGAGAGAGAGAGAGAGAGAGGAACTGTACAAACAAGGTATTTACTTGCAAGGAGTCTTCTCCACAGACTTCTCCATCAAATTATAGTCACATGGAGACGTCTTTAAATCCTGACACCACAAGGGAAACAAAACAACAACAATAGCATGAGCACAGATTCAATATATTGAGTTTCTTACATTATGTCCTTATTTTTTGGTTATTAGGTTATTTATCAAATACTCTCCTAGCGTCAGCCATTCATGAACAAGCATGATTAGCTATATAGTATAGTATAGAATAGTGCTAAGCACAATCATGTGCGTAGCCACAAATCATATCAAACACATCAATGCTACCACATGTCCTCATGCTTGAGGGTCTACACTTGCACTGGAGCCATGTATGGCATCATTTAACTAGGGATGATAGCTAGTGGTTGTCAGTTGCACAATTGCCTAAAAGCAATGGAAACGACTGTGATGAACAGTAACACCGGCCATCGTCACCATGGCTTCCTATTGAGCAGGACTCCCACCCAGCCTCACCTTGTCCCTGATGCCCAGGGTGAGGTTGCGTGACCTGGGACAGCTCCTAAACGAGCAGGAGGCCTTGCGCTTGAGGCCCTCCTGGATGGTGTCAGTGTAGCTGTAGGCCCCTGGAAGCAGCAGTTCCCCCAGGCGGGGCCAAACATTGCGGGCTTCCCTGCCCGGGCCCTTGAAGCCATAGGTCCTCTGCACGGGATTCAGCGCCGCTTCCTCCAGGAAGTTCCTGGTGCGATAGTGACCCGGGATGGGTGTGTCCTGGAGAGGGAGATGAGGGGGCGATTAGATGACTTCTTGAACGCTTGATTCCTATTGATTTTTTGATCTATGTTAATATTGTATTTAAAAGCTTCATCCGCTACAAGATGTAGGTTTTCCATTGAAAGAGATCGAGCAGAGAAAAAGGGAGTTTGGAAGAACACACATGTGTTCATTGGATTTAAATTCTTGACATGAAATCACATTGCGTGTGTGGTGTGTGTGTTTGTGTGTGTGGTGTATGAGAGATGGCATGAGATGTAATACTTACAGGCTGACTGTCCTTTCAAAATGAGTAGTCTAGTGCAAACCTCCATCATCTAAATACAAACCATTTGGCATTTTCATCATAACAGGGACCTACTTTCAATGTTTCCAGCCACCAGCTTCCACGGCCTGTGAGGTCCCTCTTCATATTATCCTGTAAAGAAGATTAAATTAGATAACAAAAAAAACATTGTTGTGCCAAGCACTTTCTTTACAGGTTTCATTCACATTTCAGTATGCATAACAAGTAAACAAGTTGCATTTGTTTCAATGCAATTACACATGTAATTACACAATTACACAATTTCTTAATTAAATAGTTAGTTAGTGAGTAGTCTCACCTGTACCGTTATGCCACCTCTTCCGGACATGTCACTGAGGGAAGCGATACTAATACTTTTTACATGCGGCCCGGTTCTGCTCTTGCACAGTATTGATCGTTTGTTCGCTGTCTGGGTTCCAGTGACACCTGACCACCGCTTAACTGCGACTGTTACTATAGCAGCGACTCCAACGTCGATCAATTTTTTAAGCAAGCTGGCCCGGCGGAGGGCTAAACATAGACACACCAACAGGCCTGAAGTTAGGGATGTAAGGACGGAAATACTAGTTCCGTTATTAGCTTTGAACAAATATATTCACTAGCGTGGTGTACTTGCATTCAAGTGCCACCGGTCACTATTTGATTGCCACTTTTATGTTAGGTTGTATAACTGATGTATTTTATCTTTTCACAATGGTGTTCAACTCCACTGACTCTGGAAACTTCTCTGGTAACAGTGCATTTGCCAGCCAATCTCTACTCCATTACCAGTCTCATAAAGTGATGTGGTTATCTTTGGAGATTCGTTACAAACCCTTTCAAACAAAGCTGCTTTTTCAGTGTGTCAAGTATCAACCTTGCTGGTATATTGCTCTCTCTAACACACACACACACACACACACACACACACACACACGTGGAGCCTCAGCTCAGCCGAACTAAGAACCATTATAAGCGCCTGCTAGAATCTCTGAGAGTGAAAGTGCAACGTTCACCCCTGTTGCTAGGCAACATGGAACATGATTCTGAGAAGCTAGGAATTTGTTTACTCGGCTTGTCTAGGAAAGGAAATCTCATGTGACTATCTACATGCATGCAACAATCAAGCATTCAACTTTGACAATCGAGGATTTTACATTTCAACGCTTGATTTCTCTACATGACCTGTGCTACACACCGCAACATACAATTTAGAATTATAAAATTATGTCTGAACATCCGTAGTCTCTTGGGTAGGCCTACTGCTTAGCAACAGCACGGAAATATCAATGGCCCTTTAAAGTTGCTTTTGGCAAAACCACTTTTGACACTTTCTGCAACAAGTTATGCTCCCAGTCCTGTGTATTTTTACGTTTTAACATGCTCATGATAGAGCGTTATATTCAAAGTGTCCAAATGTTACTTCTCAGCCTTACACCAAATGAAGGATGACAAATCTAATCCATGCATCAGAAACACAAAGGCAATTCAGAGGTCCACAATAGAGCTTTATTTTTTCATTGAAATGATTAACTTAGTATCTCTGCAAGCTACTGTAACAAACTCAATATTGAGAAAGAAAATAACAGGTACAGCTCTATTTACATCATTAGTGCCTGATGTACGCTAGTCCTCTGTGCCACATCATTGTGGTCACATGCCCAGTAAGACATTAAAACTCATCTTCCTACTAGGTGGTGTCACGGAGGCTGAGAGCACACAGCCAATCCAGCCAGTAGGGCTTTACAGCAGATGGCTTATTTCATGTTGAGTACCATTGTATGCACTTGAACACCAAAGCCTTTGATCCCACTCTGCCTTTATTTTAATGACAATACAGACTTCATCCAAAATAGGAACTATAAGAGGCATTGGCTGATGCTCCTCCGAGTATTTTGGGGCATTGAACAATGGATACTTCAAACAGTAAACATCTTTAATGTATCAAGAAAAAAAAAAGAAAAAAATCAAATGAGCATTCTGCCCCAAATACAAAATAAAAATAAAATGGGAATTACAGCATATACAAATGTTAACTGAGAAAACAAGACAATTTTCAAATCTGGGTAGATTGTAACTTTTATTGTAAAACAAAAATATACAACTTGGAATGGATTATTTGAGGCATGGCCAAAGACCACAAAAAAAGAAAAAGAAAATTAAAAGTAGTGAGTAAAACATTAAAAAGCATAGTAAGATTAGTCATTTCTGGTATATAGAACAGCAGATACAAAAAGAGTTTGTACGAGTACCTAGGAGATACACCCGTGTCATTTTTTTGCAGTAGTGCAATGCTGAGAAATTTTCCATATAGACTTTGTCCGTAGTCCATGCAGAGTTTAGCTTCTCCACATCATTTCCATGCCAACAGCGTTGCCAAGTGACAACCAGCAGACAGGTTTCCAATACCGCCATGCGTGGAGGGCCTGCGCCCACATGAGAGGAAGGTTTTGAAGTTCTCTGGCCAGCTAAGGCCTCCACGGGCATCTGGTTGCAAGACCGCTCCGTCACTCCAAAACACCATGACAGCAAAAGAAAGGGACATGGGGACAAGAGCGTATGCAGTTTACATGCAGTTCCTTTGGACAGCAAGGGGCAGGGAGGAGAGGGGGGCTATTAAGATTTTACAGATAAATTACACAAAGAAAAAAGGCAAATTATTTATAAGAAATCTGTACAAGGCCATCACTTCGCCGTCATCATTTGTACGAACTCTGCGAAGAAAAGAAACAAAATACGATTAATTATTCAGTGAATTACTACCAATGTTGTCAAAGAACGGAACCAACGTTCAAGGAACGACACCCACCTTCATAGTTGACCTGACCGTCTCCGTCAATGTCTGCTTCTCTGATCATCTCGTCCACCTCCTCGTCAGTAAGCTTCTCACCCAGGTTTGTCATCACGTGGCGCAGCTCAGCAGCACTGATGTAGCCGTTGCCATCCTGAACACGGGGCCAGTTAGTGTCCACATATGCAGAGGACGCTTCATGGTTGTCGAGGGAGACGGTAGTGCAGAACACAAGCCTACCTTGTCAAAGACACGGAATGCTTCTCTGATCTCCTCCTCGCTGTCTGTGTCCTTCATCTTCCTGGCCATCATGGTCAGAAACTCTGGAAAGTCTATCGTTCCATTACCTAAAGAGGGAGAAGGAAACAGAATTGATTCATGGGCTTCCTTCTCTTCAGGCCTCCCAACTGAGCATGGCAGAGATTTTTTAAAGTGCCAATGTTGAATTCGCACCATCTGCGTCAACTTCGTTGATCATGTCCTGGAGCTCGGCCTCTGTGGGGTTCTGGCCCAGGGAGCGCATGACTGTGCCCAGCTCTTTGGTGGTGATGGTGCCGTCACCATCCTTGTCGAAGAGCGAGAAGGCCTCCTTGAATTCTGTTGTAATGAAAAGTGGAAACGCGGTTAGACTGGTAGGGCAGAAACAGCATAAACTATGGCATATATCTGCTCAAGGGAAGTGAGCTATTGACTTCAAAATATGCAGTATGGCAGCTACACTTCTTATGCCACATTAGCTTGTAGACCAGGGCATTGCATCACTCATGTTGAAATTGCACACAAGCCAAGGGTTGCTACTGAAAACACTGGAGCAGTTTCTGGCTAAACAAAGACATTAAAGGAACCACAAGAATGAGAAGGCTGGCTTGCTTTACATGGGTGCAGGGGGGGGGGGGGGG
>OOFB01030738.1:12449-23171 GCA_900323305.1 Trachyrincus murrayi
GGGGGGGGGGGGGGGGGGGGGGGGGGGGAAGAGTACAGATGGAACAACATTAAGTGTGACAGGGCCAGAGGGCAGTGGCAGGGCGGCAGCACATATCAGAATGAGGCCACCATTTCCAGGCTCACACACGCATGGGAGAACACATTTAGTTTAAATATTTATAGAATAAAACCTGCTTGGGATTGACTGACTGGCTACTCATCTCAAGGCCCAAAATGGAAAAACGGAGACAGCCAAACAATGCCAAGATTGTGTGGCAGTCGATCAAAATCAAGACACAACCCACTGAACGCTCTAATTGGGATTAATGCGTTTTAGGAAGAAGTTGCTCATATTCGATCACTGCGCCTAGAAAAATCTAGTCCAGTTGGAGAAGGCCACTGGGAGAACACACCCAGTGCACAGGCCGTCTGACATCATGTGCAGGATGTCGTTGTGGCCACAACTCCTTACAACCTACTGCTCTTGTGATTACATCATTTATTACTTGGCAACCAGGAAAATGCAAACGAGGTTTCTGGTTGGAAGTCCTTGAGCAAGGAAGCAGGAAACAATAGGCCCATTCATTCATTCAGTCATTGTCTTTTATGACAAGCTGGCCCTCAGGTAGAAAGCCTTAAAAGGAAGAAGTATAACCACAAAGTAAGGGTTGTCAAGATCAATTTCATAGGCCACGTGGGGCATAGACGCAATTCTAATCATCCAGTCTTACCGGCAATCTGCTCCTCTGTAAGTTGGTCGGCCTGCATGGGGGGAAAGACAGATTTCCACAATTGCATTAATTCTCGACAACCATGAACTCGGGGCGGATAACATTTATATCCTCCTTAAATTATCAACTTAACAATCACAAGCACACTCTAGCTAGACGATTCCTAACAGTTTGCATTAAACGAAATCAACAAGTCACCGACACGCATAATAATAACGTCTTAATCACTGACATGCATAAATTAACTCGTCCTGCATTAAAAAACAGGCTGCTAGTAACAAGCACGCGAGGCCTGGCTGCCCGGGCGCGTGCCAGACGACGCACACGTGACGTTAACGTCTCGTTCGACGTGAAACCGTCCGTCAACGGACGGTTTCATCGGGCGGCAAACGGAGGCTACCGACTCTCCGCACAGACACGAGCAGGAGGACAGCGAAACACGATGGAGACAAGGCAGGAACCACACCGTCAAACATGTAACGTTTTAATGAATTGGCCGAGTGGAAAACGAACCCATAAATAAATGTCTAGAAAGGAAAAGATTGCACACCATTTAAAAATTCGCCATAGAGACACCGCTATAGGCCATAAAACACAGTGGCCGGATAACGCCATAAAAGTATCTATGTGTCAAACTAACCTGGCACAAGGCAAGCTTAGGATAGCCCTTGTGTGTGTGTAAAGCGCAAACTAATAAGGAATAATTCAAAAAATGAACGATAGCTGTCATCGGTACTCTGGTTCGGCAACGACGGCTTTACGTCTGCCCGTGTGACGTAGCGCTCGATGAGAACGGGAGAAAAACCCTCGGAAAATGAATTGTTATCCGAGCCACGCAAAAGAAGAACAGACGGCAAACGCGTTCTACGTGGGTTTTCTTACCATTTCGAAGTGGATGGGGGGGCAAAGCTGGTGTGCAAATAAGTCCGTTAAGTGACCGCCGTGCAGATCGACTCGAACACACTCAATGGGAATCTCTATCGGTGCACTGAGAAAAAGGCAACTGGACGCCGCTTTAACGGATGTTCTTTAACTCCGCCTCTTTTGAGATCCCTCCGCCAACTTCCTCTTCCCTCGATCGATAAAAGCTTGAAATAACCGATTTTAGAACGCGATTCGCCGCGTAAAAAAATAACTACACGCGTTAATATTAGAATATAATCCATTCAACGGTTTACCAATTGAAGCTCAAAATTTGAGAGCTCGTCGTTGGCATTCTAGATTACCGCGTATGAATACATTCTGCTACTGTGATACGGCACGAGACGTAGCGGCATGAAATACCTCGCCCTGATTGGTGTGTTTGTACCTGCAATGCGTCACTCTCTGGGTCCGCGATGCCGCTGCATTTTGTCGACGGGATTCTGGTTAGCGCCACAGGCGTAGCAGACAGGCTTGTTGCATAGTGTCTACATATGGGTATAATCTTTATGGACGTCCAAGATTACAGTTGGTTTTAAGCACTTATAAAGGACTATGCATTATGTGCACCACCGTTTTTTTGTAATGATGCAATGGTGCAATTTTATTTGATGCAGATTTTCTTTTATCACAAAAAAAGCTCGATTTAAAAAGTTATATCTCATTAACTACCCCAGACATGCGCAGACAATGTTTTATAATGAATGGCGATTATGTAGGTCTGTATGCTGTCTTCCTGCTTTTGGAAATGTATATTGTGTCTAATGGAAAGTGTATCCTATGGTGCGTGAAACTGTGCGTGTGTGTGTGTGTGTGTGTGTGTGTGTGTGTGTGTGTGTGTGTGTGTGTGTGTGTGTGTGTGTGTGTGTGTGTGTGTACACACATATCTGTTCATGTACTGTATATGCATGCTTGAACAAGGTGTGTCAGGGTAGCAGACTTGCAGTTAAATGACCGAGGATTCTCAGGTCTAATTGCTCTGCTGGTGTGGATGGGAGTATCTAATAGCCTGATTTCTTATGCTCCACTGCCCCCGTGGTTCCCAGTGACCACCTGTCTCAGGGCCTGTCATACGTGGAGATGAGCAAGAAAGAGGGGCGCGGAAAGAATATAACCTTAACAGAGAGGCGTTACGCCCAAGTCTCATGTCTATGTGTCCAAGGAGATAGATGGTTGTTTAAGCCAATGTGTATACATGGACACGAAGAGCAGGGCCATGAAACAACAACCAAAAAAATAAATGAGATGCAGCATCTTGGTGAGTGGTATCTCCTTCCGCGTGCGCTCGTCAACACTGTGCTGCTGGCTGCCCCACGTGATCTCGCGAGCAGACTCAGAACAGAACCGGGCTCATACACACACACACACACACACACACACACACACACACACACACACACACACACACACACACACACATAATCTGGAGCACACTGGAGCCTATTCATTTAAACTTGTGGGATGGGTTTTGTTTTTTTTCAGACAGGATTTTTCTCACCCGTCAGATTATGTAACGCCGAGGGAGACGGCACAAAGGCCTAAATCTGTCACAAGAATAAGATAAGCCGGGGCATGAGTGGAAGCGAGCACGCGCTGCTCGTGTGTGATTAGCATATGTGCTGGGGAGTGTAAAAATAACGCAGAGAATTTTTGCGCTCCGCCAAAAGTGCGAAAGACGCACGCACCACCTTCTGTGTCGTAGCGCGTCCCACTGGATACTGGATTACTGATGTAGCCTAGGCCTCCATGCGTCCCCCCTGCCCATGCATCTCAGACCGAGTTATATAATGTGTCACCACCGTGCCGATAAAAACGCATAAAAGGTGGGCGGTTTAGTGTCTGTTCATAAAACGGGTACAATTAAGTACAGTCCTCCCCGCTTGTCCTTCTGGCCTCATTTCAATAGCGGCTCTTCATCCATTATGCAGAATCAGCTGTTTGCTTGCTTGATGACATGGTTCAGGATGCGCCGTAGTACTCAGGGGACCTGGCTGGGGTCAAAGGTCACTATGGGTTGGAGGTTAATGTGGATGGGGCAGATTGGAACCCAGGAGAAATTACGTCATGGCCTGTAAACCCGGAAAACAATGTGGTGTTTGGACTCTGTGCTTGTATTGTTTTTTACACTTAACTTTGTGCTTGTATTTACCTTTAGTCAGCTAATGTGCCTTTTGACCAATTGTGTGACTTGAAAGAATTAACAAAGAAGATGTACTCATATGCTTCAGAGAGGCTCAGACAAGCTACTGATGGCTGTGTTGTGTGTGTGTGTGTGTGTGTGTGTGTGTGTGTGTGTGTGCTCTCATTCAGCTGAATTAAATCAACTACACTGCTTTGCTGTAAGAAGTTTCAAGTGTTTTACTCTCACAAGATCATTTCCATGACAACAATCTCTATGATATATGCAATTGGAGTTCAGACGGATGGAGTTCAGAATGCTTATTGGGGGCCACTTATGCATTCATGTTAATTTTAAACAGAAAGTACACTCTGTTGACATTTTCATTGTTGTCTTTTGTGTACGTGTCTGTGCATTTTGTTTCAACGTGAAACCTATACTACACACCCGTTTGTAAAGACTCAACCACAACCGTTTCCCCTATTACATTACCCCGCGGTTCTTATCAGCGAATGTGTAATTGCCCCAAATAATCTTTATCTGCTACAGCCCAACCCGGGCCCGTTTCTACTTGTGTCCACGGATCAAAGGTTGCATAGCTTTAACAGAGGTGAGGCCACCTTTCCATCTTCATTCATGTCACCTCTCGCCCGCCTGTAACATCACTCCCACCCATCGCAGTTGCTATTGTTCCCATGGTAGGACACCCAACATGTAGGTCAATGCAGGAAGAGGAGGGGTGGGCTGCCGAGGGGTGGCGGCTGTGGTGGTGGGGTCACATTGCGTATACCTTATTGTTATGCTCATTGCGCAAACCTTGTTCTCAGAATAGGACTCGTATTCAAAGTGGAGCCTTTGAAGCCTTGAGGCTAATGCGTGGGCCAATGTGTCCATTATGGGGACCTCCATGCATGGGTGACGGCAGGTGACAAATATGAGAAGATGTCCACCTATGTAACCAGAAGACGTGGCGATCATTAATGGATGAGACTTTGTAAACGCACCTGCCGGCTCCATTCCTGAGGTGTGGCTCACCTTTCAGATAGAAAGAGAAAGAGAGCGAGATAGTGGCTTTGTTTGTCACGGCCAGTGAAATTAACATGGTAAACACACACGCGCGCGCACACACACACACACACAGAAACACCAATGTTTGACTGCATGCTGTTGTATCTATAACGTGCACGCGGGGTAGTGTAAATGCGTATGTGTGCACAGGTATATTGATGACAACCAGCGGAAAAGGAAAAGGTTTATGCGCGTATGTATTTTTTATGACCCCGCAGGCGATGTCCACCAGATATGACCGTCTCCTTGGAGAATTCCTGATTACGACAACGATGTTTTGTTCCTTCCCACCATAAAGCAAAGGTCCGCCTGAGCCAATTAACTATTAAGTCACGGAGCCTGTGAAAGGGCACGGACAGCCACACCAAGGCTGGCCTGCTTGGTGTTTATAGGCGTGTGTTAAAGGGCCTCAGCTGGGGAGGGTCCAACACCACATGCCAGCTGTGCCCCAGCCAATCCCCACTAGTGCTCTGTGTTCACCAACATCCCCCATGGGCCTACCTGTTACCCAGAAATGACTTTATTTTACAAAAGGAATGACACGATGGAGGCTGAAATGATGAATGGGCCCGGATAAGAGGATTTGCTCGTGCAAGCTATTCCCTGCCTCGTTTCAATCATGTTGTGATGAAATGGATATTAGTGTTGAGCATGCATTCATCATCACCCTCCACCTCCGTCCCCAGCACATTGTGTTTGTTTGATCTGGCGAGTCTCCACACCTGCCCTCCGTACCTACCTGGTCTGTGGCTAGAATTCTGGGTACGAGAAAAACAACTTTGTCGATAGACTCCCTGCTGTTGATCTTTGCAGGTTTTTGTATTATATTTATATTCTGAATGTAACCCCTCTCTCCTTCCTCTATGTATTTCTAGCTCCCCCCCCCCCCCCCCCTCTCTCTCTCGCTCTCTCTCTCTCTCTCCCCCTCTCTCTCTCCCTGTCTCGTTCTCTGGCTCACCTCCAGCTGTCTGCTGCAGTCAGCGCGGAGCTGTACTTCAAACCCTGCAGCCTTCGGCGCCACACGAATCGGCGCTCCCTGAAACCAGAAGTACCGGAGAAAACGAAATGAAATGGCAGAAATAAGGAGCTCTCCACTCGCTTGCCTGGTTAGCTCTTCCCCTGTTAGGAGTGCTCTCTATTTTACACAGGTGTCAGGGGCGGTCCTCATAGTGCAGCTTAATGTCCTTTGGTGTGTGTGTGTGTATGTGTGTGTGTGTGTTCTTGTTCTTTAAACTCTAGAAGCTTCTCCTTCCCCAGCGTGGCATGACAACATGATCTGGCTTTTCTCAATTAGTGCAACTCTCCAAGGATGGGAAGGCGGGGCCACGGAGGAGCGGCGCTGCTGTTATGCAGGGGGATACGAATACAAGTGGGAGGAGGGTTTCTTTTTGGGAGTGTGCACGTAGGCATGTAGGTGTGTACGTGTGTGTGTGTGTGTGTGTGTGTGTGTGTGTGTGTCCGTCTGAAGTGTGGAGACCAGAATGAGGACGCTGGCAGGGAGTGTGCTTTGCAGCAGCCTGTCCTTGACCCCCCCCCCCCCGTCTGCAGACCGGGCCGGGTCGGTCCCCGCAGCGGCAGGGACCTGCAGTGGTTCGCATGCTGCCTCACATGAGCTCATTTTTGCAGGTGGTGGCGGTGACCAGACCTTACTGCACGCTGCGGTCACTTCCAGATGAAGGCTGCAGAGCAGGTGTCTGGCGGGGAATATAGGTGAGTGTGTGTGTGTGTGTGTGTGTGTGTGTGTATGTGCGTGGCCAAAAAAAAGCAAAAAAGCATTTGTTCTGTCTGACTCAGCAATGACACCTAGTGTCTCTGGAAGATATTACAGTCAAACTGTTGACTGGGGGAAAAGACGAGGGTTGAAATGTCGCATTACGACAGTACCCTCCTGCTGGTGCTGAAACATTTGCCCTCAACTAATAGTAGCTAACAATGGCTTGATGTTTCAATAGTAACATCATGTTACATCATGTTACATCATGTTTTGGAACATGAATAGCCTGGTGAAATGAAAGTAAACAAAACAATCCCCATCTAAAATCCACAACTACTTCTTCTCATCTTTGAAATCACTTCAATACAACCTGTATATTGAAAGTTTTACTAATGTACATATTTACACACAGTTCTACTTCAACAATGACACACTTTCAGTTTAAATTCTGTGTTGTGTTTGATGGGTACAATGAGGTAACAGGAGAGAATGTTGTCACGGGCAACAGCTATACAATTTGGGTTCACAGACTTTGTTGGAATATTTCAGATTTCAGACATCTTTATTTAAACCCACAACAACACGTTAAATATATTAAGTGTACTGCGTTTTGACACATTTACAAAACCGTTACAAAACGTTTTCATCACCCAACCAAATAAATACAAAACCTGCTATTTGTATAGGTCATTGCACACAGGGTATCAAATGGTTCTTTTCGGAACTACAGTTGATGCACCATTTTGAAAAAAAGACAGGCTAATGACAATGGAAGATCAAGGGTAAATGTCAGAGTCATTTGGAACCTGAAGACCACTGCAGTGGTTTACTTTTCATCAATGTCTCCCAGCCAAGAGGGCTGTTGGTTTTTTTCCGCTGGGTCAGACCCTACAGAGGAATTGGCAGGCCCCCTCTCTCTGCATTAGTGGTCAGGATCTAATAGACTTTCAAAAGTCACTCAGGTCTAAATGCTTGTACACTGCGGTATAAATAAGTCATCCGTCTTGTCATTATAAGGCCTTTATGGTGCGTCTGTGAGCAGGTGAACATGCAAACGGACATTTATACGCGTGTGAGTTTGCGTGCGTGTCTGCACTGTGTATAGGCAAATCTGTGCATGTTTGCTTTTTTTTGTTTTTGTCTGCATTTGATTATACAACACACATGTGCAATATCTGTCCGTCTGCATGTATGTACTTTTGTGTGAGTGTGTGGTGCATGTGTGTGTGTGTGTTCAGCATGCAGGCGAATATATGTGATTGGCGTGATGGTTGCTGCTTTGCAGGGGGGGGTCAATGTAGCGGGGCCGGTTGTGGCTGATGTACTGGAGGGTGGGGTCAGAGTAGTTGAAGGGCGGGGGGATGTACTGCAGGTACTCGGGCAGAAAATGTGACGGCCTGGAGGAAAAAAAGACACAAAGCAGACAGACAAACCAACCAATCAGAGTACAGATATAGACAACGGCACCTGTCACACGTGACACAACACACAATGGACGGGCGGTTGGTAAATCCGGGTTATTGCTGAGGGTCTTGTTAGCGGTGTTGTGTTGTAATGCACTGATGACATTGTGAGTTTTAGTGGTTATACAATTATATTATATTAAATATATAAGCAAGACATTGGACTGCATATTGATATCATCATACCGTTTAGCTACCATTACCATTAGAATGAAATAGATGAGGGCGATTCGATTTTTAAATTTATTTATAACAGCCTCTCGGACCCATTTCTGAATATTCATACTGGTGCAGGATGCTTTCAGCACTAAGAATAACCTAGTCTGGGGACAAAGCTGATTACCAGCATGAGAAATCCACTGGAGAATGTGTTGTGGAGCAAGGAGGAAGATCATCTGGTTTGCATATTTTATTTTGCAGCACAGATATTTTGGATTTCCCTGGTCAAATATCAGTGCTATGAATCAATGACATACAGTGTGTACACCTTCATGAATTCTGTTGGGCAGAAAGTCTTGATGACTTCTAAAGAATGAAACTGTACATCTAGCAGCGTTAGATTGCTGCCTGTGTCATTAAACATGTATCCACTAGCCATGATATCATACGACATAATCCTAGAAAAATGTCTCTGAGTTGTTGGATGGGAAGGGAGCGGACCCTCCTCTGGACAATGGTTTACAGTAATCACACAACCTAATCCCACAATCCAACAAAGGGCACCATGGCCATTATACATCCATAGGGATTTTATCCTGCAGATGGAGAGCATCAAACATAGGCCAGACCTCAGGATGGAGGGATTAATACCTCCATTACTGTCAAACACCCGATCCTGGTCCAAGTACATTGTACATACATTGTAATAGTAGTGTGCATGCAAGTGTACACACACGCAAATTTAACATGTAATTATACTGCATTAAAGGAGAACAACCTGGACCCTCTTTTCCAACAATGAATGTTGTATACTGTTCACTAATTCATCATTCGTCATTCGTATTGCTTACAGTCACAGTATGGATATTTCTACACTGCTAACTACTATCACCATTACTGCTACTAATAACAATACTACTCACTATACTACTTAAAATAGGAAAGGACAAAGATTAATAGGATTTATAATATTTGATATATTATTATATAGTTGTTAGGTTACGTTTCCAAACACCTTTTTAGCATTTCACTGCAAGTCGCCCTGCCTTAGTCATCCTCTGTTTTCTCCAACAAAGTGTTCTTGACTGATACACGGGAACAGTTTTATAACTCGTATGCACCCCAGTTGTTTAATATAGTACGAGAGTGGGCAGTCCACGCTCCGACAGAGAAGCACGAGGAGGGAAGTGCAGCAGAGTCACAGCAGAGCCACCTGCGTACCCCTCTACCTGCAGACTTCTAGGACCCACTAGACTGCTATGTGGCACCACAGTGTTTAACCATGCACTTATGTGTGTGTGTGTGTGTGTGTGTGTCACGCACAGAGATGCATGTGTTTGCATACACACACATCACGTATAGTCCGCCTCTACGGCAACAGTGAAGCGGAGCTGTGGCGGTGATCGTGTTTTTTTTTGTTATTTTTTAAACTTTTTTACATTTAAGTTGTGGACTCCAAGCATCCTACTCAGAAACCGAATCAATTCCAATACATGAGTCACACTAGATTATTGGGATTAAAAGTATTGTGTGTGTGTGTGTGTGTGTGTGCATGCATGTGTGTGTGGCCGTAGGTTTGTGTGTATGTGTGTGTGTGTGTGTGTGTGTGTGGTTTTACCTTGTTTAGGTTGTGTGTGTGTGTGTGTGTGTGTGTGGTTTTACCTTGTTTAGGTTGTGTGTGTGTGTGTGTGTGTGTGTGTGTGTGTGTGTGTGTGTGTGTGTGTGTGTGTGTGTGTGTGTGTGTGTGTGTGTGTGTGTGCGTGCGTGTGTGAAGTCCAACTCACTCATTGGTGGCCTTCTTGTTGCGGGAGCAGCAGCAGCAGAAGCAGAAGAGGGTGAGCAGCACCAGCAGGAAGGGAATGCCGATGCCCAGGACCAGGCCCAGAATCAGGGCCGTCCTGTCGTCACCCACCAGGGGCTGGACCCCACTGGGCTGGGTCACTGCTTGTAGGTCGTCCCTGCCTAGAACAAAACGGTAAACAGAATAGTTAAAGATTAAAAACATTTGAAAAGGAAAGGAAAAAAAGCAATGCCAGATTAATTTACGATGTGCTCTTTGGACACGCTATTGTCATGGAAGACCTTGACGGAGCAATGAAAGATACATATTTTATGACAAACGAGAGCGGTTAAGAAGAAAACAGTCTGTATGTTAAGGATAAATAAATAAATAAATATGTATTGTCATTGGCAGTAAAAAAATATCATAGAATATCAGTATGCATTGCAACAAAAAAAAAGGCTATTGCAGCATGTCTCCACTGTCGTCCATTTCACCGCTGAATCTGCAATAACAATCTGTTCAGCGCACACGCAACATTCAACAGTGGCCATCTTGTTGTTCCCCTGCTACCCGCGGTTCCCCCGGGAGTCCTCCGAGCAGCTCCTTACCCAATATGCAGGACTGGGTCTCTTCCACGTCGGTGGTGCCGTTACACACGCACCTGTACCCACCGTACGTGTTGGCACAGAGGGCCGGCCACACGCACGCCGCCTCCTTGGCCACACACTCGTCCAGATCTGCGCGGGGGGGGGGGGGGGGGGGGGGGGGGGGGGGGGGGGGTGA
>OOFB01030740.1:0-19437 GCA_900323305.1 Trachyrincus murrayi
CCACCACAAATATAATTTACTTCTGTGGGAAACACTGTCCTGTCAACTAGGAAGCAACTGAGCAGTTACATAGTGCAGACGAAAGCAGTGGGACCGCCACAGACACGTGGCTTATGCTAAGATAAATTGGCGTTCGCTGATGATGAATAAATACATAAATTAATAAATTGATCAATATTTCTACCTAGCACAGGCTGAACTCAGAACGAATCGATTTCAAGTCACTTAGGTTCACTTGGCATATGCTTTTTCCCCGCTGCTCTTTGGAGTAAACAGCTGAAATTGAGTGACAGCGGCGTTGTGTTTCACGGCTCATAAAGGTTACGCTAATCAGAGGGTCTGGAGAAGCGTCGTTTATCGAACGTTTATCGAACGTTTATCCTCAGAAGCATGTGTTCTATCGGATCCCAGGATTTGAGCTGTTAAACAAGTTCCCCTGTTTAACTGCTCAAACACACGCAAACCCTAAAAGAACCCTGTGGAGTGTGTGTTGTTGGTGGGCTGGTTTAAGCAGCCTCACCTGGTCTGAATCAGACTGATTAGACTCTGGGGCTGGGTGAGGCTGCACACCTGTGGGGCATTGACCAATCAGGCCCACAGGTTAAACCAGCCACCAGCAAACACACTCGAGGGGAGCGCTAGCATGTACCATCTGCTCTGCCTGTTCAAACCACCACAAACTTACAATAAACCGGTTTAATCATCTGCCTGTGTCCTGGTGTTGGAGAAGCCCTGGAAAGCCATGGTAGATGGCATGTGGCAGGGGGAAACTGCCACAAACCCTTTTGAAATGGAAAATGTGTAGAGTTTTCTTTCTTCTCCCCGTTGGGTTTTTTCTGGGTTTTAACATCTTAAACCATCAAAACACCTGTGTCCTATTTCAAGAATGAACAGTTTGCTATGATCGCACAAAGAGAAACAGGCTATGTGTAAATATACGGTATGTCAAGAAATACATCAGCCAGATATATATCAGCTCATGCTATGGCGGCCTACACCTTCTCTTCACATTGTCCTTGTGGGTCATACAGATGCACTACTACTACTACTTGATATTGTTAAGCAATTACAACATTACAGTCTGTCAAAATGGTCATCGGCGCAATGAAAGTGCCGTGTCTAATCATGGAGAGAACGAGATGCGGCGTACCTGGTGATGATGGCTAGGTGGGGCGGACTCATGCAGGCGCCCATGAACAGCACCACGTTCTCGTGGCGCGTGTTGCGGTAGGCCATCACCTCCCGCTTGAAGGCCCGCAGCTGGTCTTCGTTGTCCCGCTCGATGTCGATGAGGCGCAGGGCCACCTCGCCGTGCCAGCGCCCGTGGAACACCTGGCCGAAGCGTCCCTTGCCGATCCTCTCGCCGATCTCCAGCTGCTCGAAGGGTATGTCCCACTCCTGCAGGAAGATGCTGGTCTGGCTGGCCTTGCGCGGGAAGTTGCGAGCCGACAGCAGGGAGAGGTTCATCTCCTCGAACTCGTCGCCCGAGTCCTCGTCGTTGGCCTCCTCGTTCTGCGGTCAAGAGGAACAACCGACCGAACAGGTCGTTGGTCACGTCTGGTCAGCTGACATCATAGACGGACGGGACTATTGAGCAATTTACGAGACACTTTTATCCAGTAGCATGCAGTATCCACTTTTATTCAGTAACTCCCAACCTTTCGGCTGGGAGTTAAAACCTGAGCCACAATATGATTCTGTCCCGGCTGTCTGCCCTGGTGTAGGAATGTATTGACTAATTCCTTTCCCAAAGTTTAAGTTGTAGGCCTACATAAAGCTAGGCCTACAACTTAAATAAATAAATGATAAAGCTCGACCTACAACTTAACAGAGTATCAAAACCAGGCCTCAAAGTCATGGATGAAATAATTTTCCTTTATACATGTGGAGTGAAGGGGGCGTGGCTTGGCATCAGGCTGCAAACAAGGGGGGCGGGGCGGCTGATTTCCTGGGATTGACGCAGCTGTGGGTGGTAGGAGAGGGAGGCAAGTGAGCATAATGGCAGTGGCCCTCACCACCACCCATGGCCTACCCGCAGCCGCCCGCACTGTCTATCAGGACGTCCCGTGGGCCCTTCTGGAAAGGCTGGGGCTGACCCCTGAGGGACACCGATGTTGCTTCCGTGAGATGCAGCTGGAGCCGGGGGACCGGCCATTGGCCTACGCTCAGCGACTGATGAAGGTGGCGGGCCAGTGGCTTCGTCCTCCGGGGCCTGCCGCATGCCACCGCAAAGTGGGCAATGTGTCATCGGCCTGCCACCCTCGCCGCCGCGTCACCCTGGCGGACGACCACATGGCGCTGGAACCACAAGAGCGCCCTGAGAGGAAGGCGGGGCCGAGCCTGTCTTCCCACCCCATGCTGGCTCCTCGCCGGGGTTCTGGGGACCTACACTGGTTCACATCCCATACACGCACACACACATTTACACCACACACTCCCCCTGTGCCCCATCCTCGTTCTAACCGCCCCCCCGGGTCCTCATACATCGCAGGGTCCAGTCTCCGCCTCGATCCCGGGAACTCCATGGGGAGTCCCTCAAGCGCTGGGGCAGGAGTGCTGGCGCTGCGGGCGGCTCAGGCTTGTGTGTCCGGCAATGGAGGTCGGACAGGTGGTCCGGGTCGCCGCAGCGTCAGCCTCCTCCCCCGATCAGGAGGGTAAATACAGGATTCCGGTAAGGATGCAAGGGAGTATCCATCAGGCTTTGCTGGATTCGGTCAGTTCACAGACCCTAATTCACCAGAGCCTGGTTCGGCCCGGGGCTTTGCTGGAGGCGTCATGGATGGATATTAAGTGTGTGCATGGGGATGTGCATAGTTATCCGGTCATGACCATTGAAATCAGAGATAGAGGGAAAAAGCATAAAGTAAAGGCTGCGGTTAGCTCCCGACTGTCGCGTCCTTCGTTATCAGGCACAGATTGGCCGGGCTTCGATAGGGTAGTTTCCGAAGAAAAGGGCGCGACAGCTAAGGACATGCGGAATGTGCGCTGTGCTTAGCGGTGATGCGAGCTCGTCCGATGCTGCTCGGGGGAGGGAGGAGTCGGTGGAGGAGGAGGCTCCGCCGGTCCTGCAGCTCCCCCCAGTGGGAGATTTTCCCCTCGAGCAGTCTCGTGACGAGACTCTACGCTCAGCCTTTGATCAAGTGATGAAAAGTGATGGTCAGTGGGTACGCCCTGACGCAGTTGTCATGTTCCCACATTTTATAATTGTCAGGGACAGGTTATATAGGGTCAGTCGTGACACACAGTCAGGGGAAGAAGTGAGCCA
The DNA here is from genome assembly GCA_900323305.1 of Trachyrincus murrayi. Taxonomy (NCBI): domain Eukaryota; kingdom Metazoa; phylum Chordata; class Actinopteri; order Gadiformes; family Macrouridae; genus Trachyrincus; species Trachyrincus murrayi. The sequence continues at coordinate 3,266 of OOFB01030740.1, forward strand.
GTTGCTCGTTCCAAAAAGCTGCTGGGAAATGGTTTTTCAGGCGGCTCATCACAGCCCGATGGCTGGTCACTTAGGCTGCGATAAAACATGCGATCGTCTCATGGCCCGCTTCTATTGGCCTGGCATTTACGCAGACGTACGTTGGTGGTGTGCGTCCTGTCGTGAATGTCAGTTAGTAAACCCTCCGGCCACCCCAAAAGCGCCGTTGCGCCGACTTCTCTTGATCGAGACCCCCATCGAGAAAATTGGTATGGATCTCGTCGATTTGTATTAGTCATTGTTGATTATTCAACCCGATATCCCGAGGCAGTTCCACTACGCTCTATCTCGGAGAAGAGCGTAGCGCAGGCACTGTTTCAACTAGTCTCCCGAGGTGGAATCCCTAAAGAGATTCTGACTGATCAGGGCACATCGTTTATGTCACGTACACTCCGTGAACTTTATGGGTTACTTGGGGTTAAATCAATTCGTACCAGCGTACCATCACCACCAAGGTACGATCCCCAGACAGACGGTCTGGTGGAGCAGTTTAACAAGGCATCAAAGTCAATGCTGTGCAAGTTCGTGCACGAAGAACACCTGGCCATAAACGCTTGAACATAAACACCAAATTGTGAAAGATGAATTAAAGGCCATGCTGGAAATGGGGGTAATAGAGTCGCACAGTGGTTGGTCTAGCCCCATCGTGTTTGTCCGGAAGTCTGATGGATCTATTCGCTTCTGTGTCGACTATCGCAAGGTGAATAGTGTGTCAAAGTTCAACGCGTATCCAATGCCTTGCGTCGACGAACTCCTGGATCGGTTAGGCACGGGTCGTTATTTTTCGACACTGGATATAACCAAGGGCTACTGGCAGATTCCCTTATCTCCACTCCCTATGGGTTGTACCAGTTTAAGACGCTTCCTTTTGGGTTGTTTGTGTCTCATGGATCGGGTGCTCCGGCCGCACGCTGAATATGCGGCTGCCTACATTGATGATATCATCATTCATAGTGACACCTGGCAGCAGCATGTTCAGCGAGTGGCGGCGGTCCCGAGTCACTGAGGTGGGCGGGGCTCACGGCCAACCCAAAGAAGTGTGTAATTGGACGGAGGGAGGTACGGTATCTTGGGTACCACTTAGGTGGTGGGCAGGTGCGCCCGCAGGTGGATAAGGCTGAGTCAATCGCAGCCTGTCCACGGCCTGAGACCAAAAAGCAGGTGAGGGCATTCCTGGGACTGGCTAGTTATTATAGGCGGTTCATCCCTGCCTTTTCGGAGCTGACCAGTCCCATGACCGACCTCACCCGAAAGGGTGCTTCAGATCCGGTCCAGTGGACCGAGCAGTGCCAGGTAGCGTTTGAGAGGATTAAAAAGACTCTCTGTGGAGAGCCGCTCTTATACATGCCTAACTTTAAGCTTCCTTTTATCTTGCAGACCGATGTGTCGAACAGGGGGCTGGGGGCCGTTTTGTCCCAGGAGGTGGAGGGCGTGGATTGCCCGGTGCTGTACCTCAGCCGTAAGCTTGTGGACCAAGAGGTGAGGTACAAATGTCTGGCCATCAAGTGGGCGGTCGACGCTCTACGTTACTACCTCCTGGGGCGCTCATTCACCCTCTGCTCGGACCACGCTCCGCTTCAGTGGCTCCACCGCATGAAGGACACTAACGCGCGGATCACCCGTTAGTATCTCGCTCTACAGCCGTTTAAGTTCGACCAGGGGCGCAGATGGCGGTGGCTGATTTCCTCTCCCGCTTGCCAGAGCAAGGGGGGCTCCCCGGCCTAAGTCTGGCGGTGGGGATATGTGGAGTGAAGGGGGCGTGGCTTGGCATCGGGCTGCAAACAAGGGGGGCGGGGCGGCTGATTCCCCGGGATTGATGCAGCTGTGGGTGGTGCATAATGGCAGTGCCTATATATTGATGTGTGTTTGCTCTCCCCCACAGTGAGACTGAAGCCTGTATTCCACGTGAGGGAAGCCGGTGCGCTTACCTGGATGTTCTGTGGACAAATTGCACGTTGTTGATTCATGTACTCAGCGCTAAGTATTGTGGGCCATGTAAGTGCTGGTGGTTTGGCACTCGGTGCCACCGTGATTGTGCACGTTGAAAGAAAAAAAACTTTCAAAGCCCACCAATTGTCTCTCCTTCTGCTTGAACCTTGGGAGTATGTGGGGGAATCACGTACAAGAAATGTTTGGAACTGTTCCTCATTCTGCTACACCACGTGGAGTCACTGAAATCAGCAGCGTAAAATTAAAAGAAAGGCTGCATATTTGAGCAATTCTTCTCAAATAACAGTATTACAGACGTCGCTGGAGATTTCTGGTTAGAATAACATGGTTAGAAAAACGATTATCTTACTGTGCTCTCGGCTGTAGAGAAGTCATTTTTCCGAATAAAAGCTTAAATGCACATTTGTATGCAGAACTACATAATGAAAAAGGACTGTGATTTCAGGGGAGACATTATACTGTGTGACAAGAATTGACCTGAATGGCTTACCTATTTAAGTAAGGAACAAGATTGATTTAGTCTCATTAAATTAGGATTATGACGCAGAAGAGCAGTATAAAATCATCAATTCAGAAATGCCTGCTGTAAAATAAACTAAAAAGATAACACGTATAATTGTTCTTATCTGGATAATTATTAATATCACATAATGAAATTTTGATTCAACCTCTATTTAACCAGGTTAGGCTCCTGAGCACTAATTGCTCTTCCACAGGCATGCACGCATACGTGTTCTCTGGGAGGGGGGAGGAACAAACACACGTGACCATGTAGAGAACACGCAAACGCAACACAGAGAAGGCCAGAGAAGATCACACCCGTGATCTTTGCATTTCCTGCCTAAAGTCCTGTTTAGAAAGCTTGAATGGTCGAAACACCTATGATTTCTTTATGTGTTATTTTCAGCAGCAGCAGCCTCTTGTGTATGAATTATGGAACGTCTTCTTATCAACATCTTTCCGCACAGGTTAATAACAGACATGCGTCATGGAGACGAAGACAGGAAAAAAAATAGACGACTCACGTCTGACGTCGGCTCAACTTCGATTTGAAGCAACGGGTTTCCCTCGTTCCTGAAACACACATTCACGCGCACGTATTAACCATGATGCTCCATTCCTCAGAAAACACAGGGGGGATTCTGAGATTAACCCCCCCCCCCCAACCACCACCACAACCACCACCCCCCCTTCCTGTCATGCTTCCATGCAAGCAGCAGCGGCGTGTTCAAACAGCTGGCGTCGGCGGCGAAGGCTTGCATGATGCGGTGAGATAAGGGCTGATGTGGCGTGCGGAGGAGCAGAGGGCCAGCGTCTCCCTGGGCTAATGAGTGACCCCCGTGGAGCTCCCGGCTCTTGGAGGAGACGCCATTACGCCGGCAGAGAGGTTCAACCCGTCCGCTGCCAACGCAGGAATACATCAACAGGGATGTGGATGGATATATATATGGCGTTTCTTTCTTCTTCTATTTCTTCTATATTCTACCGTGGATGTCACCACTGACACTTTGTTTTTTTTACAACAATCAGCCATTCAGTCCTTTATTATTAGCCGACTTGCTATACTTAATGGCTTCAGATGGACATTGTGATAGATAATAAAATGTACAATAATATATAATAACATGGAGTAGCCTGGGACCACATTTATTTGTTGGAGGGAGGAGTGCTTCGACCAACCAACGAGGTATAAAATATTAGTAAAACTGCTTTCTTTCTACCACGGCTGTTGCCGCTGACAAATATATAATAATATCCACTCTTGTGTGCTCTGGTGGAATTATGCTCACAACTCTAACTTAACAACCATTGTGGGAGAAGGGAGCTTGTACCAGCATTTATTTTTCTATCAATATTGGGGCGATTTGAAAATCAGGACCACGAAGCCATTCTAACTGTGATCACTAGGAACCAAACCAGAGGGACAGTTACTGACTGGTTGCCAATTACGGTGATTCACTGTTTTTTTGTCCACAAGAATTTTTTCCACAAGCGTTTTGTCCACAAGCGTTCACAAACTGTACATTGATTCCGAAAGACAAAAGTGACATTGCTATTTACATTCTTGCAAGAGCGCTCACGCTAAATGCTCTTCGGCTCTTCGGCATTTTAACAAATTGGAACGGTAGTGGAGGTTTTAGTGAGGCCAGGAGAGATGGCTACAATGGTTTAACCATCCAGACCGGTCCTTTAAGGTATCAGTACCGGTGTCAGGAATAAGACGCCCGGGGTATTTTGTGACATTCATGTCTCAACAAAGAACTGCAGTCATGAATGTTAGGGTCAGAGTTAGAGAGACTAACCCTAACCCTGAGAGACACACCTCTGCAGGTACAGACAGACAGAGAGAGGTGCCAGAGAATAAAACAAAATAAACTAAATGAGATTAAGATAGAGAGACAGGTGTTGAATAACATCACTATTGAGAAGACAATACATCATGTGCAAGTCATCAGTAATGTTAATATCTTTGTAAAATATTTTTTGTGCATTTATCATCCCTAATAGACACAAACCAAGTGATCAGTGATGAATTCATTTGTTCGACATAAGAATGCATGGCTTAATGATATGAGGGCAGGCGTTTGTATTTAGTAATGTTATGTTTTAATGTTGGTAGACCTGGACTGGAGTTAGTTTATGCTTTATATCACTAAATATGTAGGGTCCCCTAGGTTTCATTGTTTGTAAACTGGGTGGCAGTTGGTAGGTGGTTATGTATGGATTTATGGTTTCAGTTAAACTATACCAGAATCCCTTTTCTAAAAATATACATATTATTTCACTACCTGGTTTGTATATGCATCCTCTATGTTAATATTATTTTACGCAACTCCTTGTGTCGTCCTTGTTGGCACAGATACAAAACAAGAAACGTATAACTGCCCTCGCATGGCGTATAACAACAACAATGTAAAATGGCTTGCGGAGGTGTGTATTTTGTTCATTACCTGGGATCGTAATTTATTATGGTATAATGGTGATGGATGTTATGTAATGGGGACCCAGACGACACAGCACAATAGAATGAGTGAGGCAACCCATTAAGTGTGTTGACCCCCCCCCCCCAGGACCAACATGTGAAGTAGAATGTAATAGAAGAGCTTATCTGGAAGACAAACTCAAAAGGAGTAACGAGTAACTGTAATTAGCTTCTTTTAAAAAGTAGTATTTCTCCAAAGTGGTAATATTGACATGATACTACAAAATAATAATAATTATTACCATTAATATTATTATAATTAATTAATATATTATGGTGCTTTAAATATTTGTAAATATAATTCCCCAACAACAAAATTGCCTCCAACATGAATCTTCCACGTGTCTTGTCCTGCTTGCGTTTATAAGTAGGGCATTATTCCTGATTGATTAAACCACTAGAGTCTCTGGACGCACAGCATATTTTATAACAATTCACCATCGCCCGCTGAATCGCGGCTCCCATGACCCGTTTCTGGTGATGGATTGAGATTGTAATCTAATTAACATTTGGGTCGAAAGGCATCTCGTCCTTCCGCCTCCTGTCGCCGCTGTTTTTTTTCCCGTGACCAATGGCTTCCTCAAAGAGCGAGCGCAAATCCACTTGGCATCCCAACTGTAGCATGAACTCAGGCCATGCTAACATTAGCCCTCTTCGTGTTCGTCATGTTGGGCCGCACACACTCTAATTGTCACCCAAATATCTGTGCTCCAATAACTTTATGTCTGCCTCTCTGACTATATAAAGATACCGAGATATAAAAAGAAAGAGGGAGAGAGAGAGAGAGGGAGAGAGAGAGGGAGGGCGAGAGAGAGGAAGAGAGGGAGACAAGGGGTAAAGAGAGATAAAGTGTAGCGGGCGGGGGATAGAGAGTCGGGGAGTCGGTGTATATGGTGGGGGACAACGGGTAAACAAGGGAAAACGAGACAACATGAGAGCAGTTGGAAGACGTCAGGTGGTAGGAGACGCATCATCATCACATTCTGTGGGAATGGTTCCACTCGTGCCTCCTGCTCACCCGTGCTCAGACAGGACCGGATGTAGGATGACCTGCGGCGCTCTGCTGGGCGGGGCCTCTGGGGCCACGTCTGAAGAGGAAGCCGGTCAAGCGGTGTCAGAATGATAATTCAGCACACGCACACACATACACACACACACACACACACACACACACACACACACAAACGTATCTCTCTCATCAGCCATTCAGTCCTTTATTATTAGCCGACTTGCGATACATACTTAATGGCTTCAGATGGACATTGTGATAGATAATAAGATGTACGATAATATATAATAACATGGAGTAGCCTGGGACCACATTTTTATTGGAACTCACAAAGACAGTTGGAGGGAGGAGAGCTTCGACCAACCAAATGTGTATTAGTAAAAGAAGTGATGGAAGAAACAAGTTGGAAGCTGTAGCGAGACCTGTGGATTTATGCTTAATTAGGAAACATCTTTCTCTCGCTCTCTCAACCTTAATGTAATTGCCCCCATGCTTTTTCTGAAAGCACTGCATAATGTCTCCGCTGATGAGCCAATATGGACTGTGTGTGTGTTTAGGTTGGCTGGAGGTTGAAAGGCAGGCAAAGGTCAGGAGAGGTCAAATATAACAGCTCTACTCATTTTCACCATGGTGTGGCCCCAGGGCATTATGGGTAAGGGTAACAGCCAATTAGGACGCACTTACCTGGGAAGATGAACTGCTGCTTGTATTTAAAATAACTGGAGGCTGCAGAAAAGACAGACAGACGGAGTTGGAGTGGAATTTTAAAATGAACAATCAAAATTGTAATTTAAATTTATTAAAAAAAAACACATTGCCATTTCTCAAAAACATGCCAATCCATTGCCAAACATGAATTGTTAATTAATGTTTAATTTGAGTTTCAACATAAACTATATATTTTTGTATTTTAACTGTTAGAGAAGTTGGATTCCTACTTTCATTACTATTTATTATTGTTTCATTACGTCTTTATTTTATTTGTTAAAATAAAGACGAATGAAAAACATCCCCAAGGTTTGGATTGAAGATAATGCTGGCCAGTATCACCTCAGGTACCCTACCTGTCAGGTTGAACTGTTTCTGTTGCCGTGCCGACTGCGGAGAAGGGTGTAGGGGGGAAGGGGGCGTGGCACTACTGGGTAGGGGCGGGGCCGGGGAGGAAGGCGTGGAGGAGGTCGTGGAGGAGGGATTACTGCTGGAGTCGGGTTGATAAGGTACTGGAATGTGATCCTATGGAGAGATGGAACAAGGTGTATGCTTATGAGAGGACTCTCATTATAGAGACAGAAATATACTGTAGATCATAATGTATAGTTTCAATAATGTGCCATATACTGGACACCTAAAGGATAATACCGGTCTGGGTGTTCAAACCATCGTAGCCGTCTCTCCTGGCTTCACTAAAACATCCGTTACTAATATCATTTGTCAAAATAACTTCATTGTGCCGACTCTGCTGAAGAGCGTTTATCGTATGCGCGCCTGCCCTGTAAACAATAGCACTTTGTTCTTTGTGATAAGACACAAGTACTCAGATTCAGTTTTTTTGTCCACAAACTTTCACAAACGCTGTACTGATGCAACGCGCATTGATTCCAAAAAACAAAAGTGATACTGCTATTTTACTTTTATTTTTTCATTTACATTTCTTCTACTCTTTTTGTGTATATATATAAAACATTTTTTACTTAATTTTAATACTATCCTGTACTTTCTGCTGAGACACCCACATTTCCTGTCTGGGATTCTTCATCATCATCATCATCATCATGATGATCATCATCATCATCATCATGATGATGATCATCATGTCATGTCGAGGTCACTGGGGCAACTCTTGAGATAACACCTCTCCACACATCCCGGGTCCAGTGGGCCAGAGTGCAGTTCATCAGCACTGGCGTAGCCAGTGTCCTTCTTCAGCACGTCCACGTAGGTTATCCTCCGAGCACCACGTGTGGCTTCACCATGGGTTCCCAGAGGACAAGTTTTGAAGCGATGAGGACAGGATGGCGCACGCTATGGCCAGCGAGCCTCAGTCTCCTTTGACGTATCACCAGCGGTAGATCAGAGGTCAACATTGTTCATGTGTTCCATCCACGAGACGTCCTGGTGTAACACCCACCCAGACATTTCTCCTGGGCAGCGGTGAGTGTCCATACGTGGAAGTCTGCTGAGCCCAGACTTCCACATTTTCCTCATGTCATGCAGCACCTTCCAGGTGATTGCCCTTCTAGTCTTGAGGTCCTTGAGGTCTTCAGGAAGGATGAGAACCAGGCACCGAGGTACCTGAAGTCTTCCTCCACTTTGACGGTCTCTCCACTGCTGGTGCACATGACTGTGTCGTCGGTGTTAAAGGCCAAGCCCTTGGTGTTCAGCTGAAGTCCCACTCTTAGGCATTCCGTTTCGACTGCCAGCAGGAGCTTGCTCAGCGGTGTTTGAGATGAGTGCGATGTCGTCTGCATAGTCGAGGTCAGTAACTGTGATGGCTGGCACATGATGACTCCTCCTGGGTGCTAGGGTGACCCAAGCTCTGAGCCGCCTGTTTTAGCATAATTCCAACCCCTCCAGAAGCTGCTTGAGCCACAATCCTCATAGCGAGAATGAGGTTCTGCTTGCACTTGAGCAATTTGGCCTTAGGTCCCAGAGTGCACACTTCGGCCGCTGCCCTCCTCAGTAGGTTTGAAGGAGCATCTTCATGAGGCCTGACAAGCAAGCGTGCACTGGTTCCTGCAGCTGGCGTCCTGCTGACTCCCGCAGCTGGCAGTATAGGATTTGTGTCTGTGTTCGTCATCATGATAGCCTTTCAGTAGCGGAAGTAGAGCATCGGGCGGTCGCTACTCCTACCCGTGCCATCCTGTTGTAGGCAAACCTACCCTCTGTTGGGACTCCAGCCCAAGCTAGTGTAGTGGCATTCTACTGACGCCTGGCAGCGGGGGAATTGGATGCAGTTTAACGTCTTTTTATCCAACCCAGGATAAATGGGAGTAATGAAGTACAATCTTATCTTATCTTAAGAGTTATCAAACACTATATTCAGACATGTAGGACAGAACCAAGTTACACATTGTAGTGCTTGGGGATATCAGTTTGTAGCAGGTAACCCTGCCACACGGCATTTGAGTGGCTTCCACACGCCACCTAGGTGGCTTTTCTGGGCTCCTCCGACACACAGGACACAGGTAAATGTTGAAAACCGGTTTATTGGAGAGTTGGCAAAACATTATAGCCAGTGTTACATGCTCACATGTCTCTCTCCCTGAGTGTGTGTGGTGATGGCTGGTTTATCCTGTGTGCCTTGATTACTCTGACGCACCACATGTGTGCAGCCTCACAGCCTAATCAGTCTGACTCGGGCCAAGTGAGGCTGCTTAAACCGGCCACCAATCACACACACTCCACACAGTTAATGTGACATTGCGCCAGTTTTAGGATGTTAATCACTAATGAGTTTTACCTGAGAGGACGTTGTGTCCGTCTTAATTGTATTGAATGGTTTCTTTGATGTGCTTTTGTGTTTAAATTGGCAGAAATAAAGGAGAACCTCTACTGCAGATGAAATGGAGAAAGAGAAGGTGAGGAAGAGAGGGGTAGAGAGGGAGAGATGGAGAGAGAGAAAAATAGGTGAGGAAGAGAGGGGTAGAGAGGAAGAGATGGAGAGAGAGAAGGGTAGGTGAGGAAGAGAGGGGTAGAGAGGAAGAGATGGAGAGAGAGAAGGGTAGGTGAGGAAGAGAGGGGTAGAGAGGAAGAGATGGAGAGAGAGAAGGGTAGGTGAGGAAGAGAGGGGTAGAGAGGAAGAGATGGAGAGAGAAGGGTAGGTGAGAAAGAGAGGGGTAGAGAGGGAGAGATGGAGAGAAGGGTAGGTGAGGAAGAGAGGGGTAGAGGAAGAGATGGAGAGAGAAGGGTAGGTGAGGAAGAGAAGGGGTAGAGAGGAAGAGATGAGGAGAGAGTTGGAGATTGTTCATATCTCAATTGTATAGGCTATCCTTATTTGTTTGATTAGCCTAGCCTTATCAACTAGTGCTGTTTTTTCATTATTGTACACACTTTTATTTATTAACCAATTACTTTTTTACTTTTACTTGAGTATACATTTTCAGTACTCTACCCACCACTGATGATAACTGACACTCAACTATTCCACCATGTGGTGTAAAATCATTGTTGATAAACCATGTGCTATTGTGACACGTGTCACAATACGATTCACAGGTTTCCATGGCAGCTGACGAGTCGTTGATGAGAAACGTATTATTGTCTTAAAGGGGAAAAACAGGCCTGCATTGTATGGATAATATAGACATTCACAATGAATGAACAAACTTTGAAACACACACACGCGCACGGAAAGATCTCAACACATACGGAAAGATCTCAATGCGGCCACGTTTGTCATGAACAACGTGTGCATTGATGAAGAAACGGACGGACTGACGAACACTAAAGAATGAAGGGCTGTGGCTTTTTTGTTCTTTGTTTTCTTTTGGATGGGACACAACCAGGAAGGAAAATGAGGAAGGACTTATGAAATGGACATGGGAATGGCGCCAGGCGAAGACTTGGCGTCGTCTGGTGATGACCTCATCGCCCTCCACCCCCTCGTCCTCACCTTGTTGATCTTGTTGGTTTTGGGCAGGGTCTGACTGATGTGCAGGTCCGTGTACCTGAGGGGGTTGTTGATGTCGCACGGCACCGATTCCGTCCGTACCAGACGAGCTGCGGGAAGGGGGAGCCGTCAGAAAAAAAGCGAAAGGAAGGAAAACGGAACACGAAAAAACTAAAACTACGAAGTGAAACAACGGAGCTTCGCGGGCAAACACCGTGCAAACGTTTGGGTTTGCGCGTGACTAAACCGATCGTCGCCCCGAGCAGTCTAGTGTGAGAAATGAACAAACTGCTCCCGCTTGCATGACATCCATTTATCGGGGAAAACACACACTTTCAGAGGGGAAAAAAAAACGATTGCAAAAAACATCTTCATTAAGAGTTTTACATCGTTAAGAGACGATCGCTCTTTAGTTAGGAGTGGAAACTTTAATTAAAGAGGTGTTTTTTTTTTACCTTGAGTTGTCCCTTGATCTTATTTTTCAGGAAAATGAAAGCAAGACGGGAAAGAACAGGAGAGAATTAATTAATTTTAAATCTGATCAACCGATGATTCTCCTTCTAGCGCTGTCAGTCACATTTAGAACAATACCTAATTGACTAGATTCATTCGGTTGAGAATAACCTTTGAGACGCTCATTAAAAAGCGGTTCAGTATAATCAGTGAGTCATTCTCTCAAACCAAGCTGAACCATGTACAGGTTCCTAAACTACTAGTTGCCACGCATGCAGATGTTTCATCCATCTCTAAATGGTTTCAATTGACAAAAATACAACCATTTTGAATTCAACTGCCCTCAATCTAATCTATTGTCATACTAGAATAGAGTGGAATAGAACAATGTGTCGTTACCTTTAGCATTACCTTTGAGCGAATCCGGACCGCCTCTCTGTATGATCAGTAAATGACAAGGAGGCGCTTCTTTGGTGCATTTGTTGTGGCACTTCAACCTGGACACGTTACAGTGTTAACACGTTAAACGCACACACAGTACACGTACACAAGAGCAACAGAATGGCATGGATCCAACCTTCCAGTTGATGGACAAATTCAAAGCTCTTTTTTTATCTCGTTTTTGGGGAATTTCAGACAATGGAAGGCATAGAAAAACATTAACGATGCAACAAAAAAAAGGTTATTATTATCGGGTGGCTACTGAACGATGCCTTAAAACGTACTTGCAGTTTTTACATTTGAGTCCAAACAGCATTCCCTTCCCACAAACTATACATGTCTGTGACATCCAGTACTTAGTGGAAAACCTGTGGCCAAAGACAACAGAACATCAACATTAGGATGAAAACATTGTATTCAACAATAGGATATCATCATGGGACATCATGTTTACATCGTGAAATACATTTGCAAAAAAGTCTGTTGTGGATAAGTGAAGGAGTGAACGGTAAAGGGTATAATATTATTGACTTGACCATGAGTGAGTTTTAAAGCAGCCTAATAACGCTATACCCACGCCACCACTTTCTGAACAAGAAAAACAAACATATGTTGAAGATATGTTTGGAGCTAGTCCTCTGCTTCTGACTTCTAGGTATATTCTTTGCGCAGCTGCCAGGACTGCTAGCTTGTATTACTGATAGCTTTCCAAATGGCAGGGGTTGGGTTGGATGATGGCAGGTGACTAATATGGTATGACAGAGGTCAAACATGTGTATTAGGTCCCTCTTCTGATCACAAAGGCGCTGAGACATGATTCGACTCTGCCCCTGTGTGTGTTTTTTGTAGTAGCCTACGGTGTCTACGGTCATACACTGCACCAAACAAATTGTTTTCTCCACAACGATAGCCATTAATCTATACCGAAGTACAGAGAGCCGCTGCATTTTAAGAGAACGCAAAGAGAGAAAAAATTAACTAGCCCAACTGCAGTATTACAAGTGAAAATATGATATTCTGACCATCAGTTATTTCATTCATATGAAATAACGTTGCTCCATCACAGCCTTAGTCTTAAAACAAAAAGTCTGCACTCTGGATGTCTGTGCTAGTGATGAGTCATGTTTGACTCCACCTACCTGTGTTTTATTGAGTTCCCAAAGTCTCTCCTGGAAATCTGCGGGGACCAGCGAGGCACTGAGAGTGTGTCTGGAGAGAGAGCGGACAACAGGGGTTAGAGACATGTACATGGAGGGAGGGTGGGGGGATTTATCATAAGTGAATAGGTGAGTACTAGGTCGGATGGGGGTGTGGGTGGGTGGAGGGGTTGGAGGGTGGGTAGGTGGAGGGGTGGAGGGTGGGTAGGTGGTTGGGTGGAGGGTGGGTAGGTGGATGAATGAATGGGTGGATGACTGATGGATGGAGAGGTGAGTGGGTGGTTGGTTGGATGGAAGGGAAATAAAGACAAAAATAACTTTGAGATAAATACACATGAGGCTGCCTGTGTTGTAATAAATCTAATACATGAAAACAGTTTTTTCATTTGTATCCGTGTTCTGTTCATTTGTATCTGTGTTCTGTTCATTTGTACGTGTGTTCTGAGTTGGACCATAATGCACTCCTACTGACCTGGCATAAACAACAAAATACATGGCTGCTGTGCTACAAAAGGCTTCTGGAAGCACTCCATGCTTCTACCTTCTAATGCTCACTACCTAGCAAATGTCAAGCTCTCCCGGTCTCTCTGACTAATCCGTCCAGAGGAGCTTGCATGTTTAATACAAACGGAACGACACATTAGTTCTGCAGGTATTCCAGCGTGACTGGCTCTATGTGTGTGTACGGGTGTGCGTGTGTGTCCGTGTGTCCGCGTGCGGTCGGCACACCATTGTAAGGGGAGTCACACTTCAAAGGGTTTTTGCGTCCGCATGCTCCATTAGAGGCTGCGTGGACGGAGGAGGCAGCAGCTGAAACATTATCCAGCCTTTGCCTCATCAGCCGGGGTGATAGCGGGCTGCCTACACAGCGCTGCCTATGGGGGCGGCTGGAGGCTATTGTGGATATAGATTGGCATGATTGGGATGTTGGACACAGCAATGGCGTAGCACTGGGCGAAATCACCAAAAATCCTAATGAGCCATCCGAAGAGAGCAGAGAGAAGGGCAGAGATTGGCAGACAAATTAGCCTTCGCTGTTAGACTGCTTCCTTTCATCCTCATGCTGTTGTAGGAATAGTAGTAGTAGTAGTAGTTGTAGTAATAATAATAATAACAATAATAGTAGAAGTAGTAGTAGTAATAGTAGTAGCAGTAGTTGTAGTAGCAGTAGTAGTAATACTAGTAGTAATAGTAGTAGCAGTAGCAGTAATAATAATAGTAGTAGTAATAATAATAATAGTAGTCGTACTAATAATAGTAGTAATAGTAGCAGCAGCAGTAGTAGTAGTAGTAGTAATAGTAGTAGTAATAGTAGTACATTGCATTGTATTTCGATTTTTGTGTTAAACTGACATAATGCTAATAGTCAATAATCAATCTGACTGGTTTAAATGACACCATTGAAATAAATATGTACAAGACACCAATCCTAGCTTAATGCGCATTAAGCATGTACATTTTTTTTGTTTTGTCGTTTTTGGCTTTCCGTTTAGTATTTATACATTTGTCAACAATAGGGACTACAAGACATTAATAACAACATAGCTATAATGATACAAACACACATATAGGTCCACAGAAATAACCTGATTCAGAGATGGTAACAAGATGGTTTGGCTCTGTCGCCTTCCCATGCGTTTCATCTTTTTAATTCGTTTTTTCACGTTTGTAACGGTACAAGAGAAAAAAAAGTCTACTTGCAAAAATTAATTAATTTTGCTTTGAGGCTCAAGAGAGATTATTAGCAAAGGTTACCGTCATAAAAAATGACACTTGAGTTCTGTAATAACTAACAACTCCTCCGTATGCCTCGGAGTCGTGTGTATTTATTCATAAGCATCATCGTCATTTCACGAAGAAGACATGGCACATGTGCTGACTATGTCTCATGTTTTATTTGCAGAAGATTCTATAACTAAACAATGAGATATTGTGAGACTTTGGAGTAATTACAGTTGTTGTGAAAGACTACTAGTTTAAGGAAAAATATCCACATTGAAGAGCACTCCTGTTTCAATTAGTCGCTTTGGACTATTAACTATTTTAACTTTGATTGGCATTTTATAGGTCGATTAATTAAAAAAATATATATCTCAATAGCTATGTGAGGAAGAAAATAAACAGAAGTGATTTGGAGTGTGTGATTTGGAGAAAGCATTCACATTTGGTTCCTGCCCAACCGATTGCATGTCCAACAGGACGGTGTTTTGAATCGCTTACCAGTGCACGCAGTCGACGTCAAACACCAGCACTACCACCACCACCACCAACCCCACAACCACCACCACCACCACCACTAACCCCACAACCAACACCACCACCACCTCCACCACCACCATCAACACCACCACCACCTCCACCTCCATCATCACCACTATCACCTCCACCACCACCTCCATCACCGCCACTACCACAACCTCTTTCTCTACTTCCACCATCCCGCCGGAGGCCCAGTGTCTGCTCGTTCTAGCCCACTGCATCGCTCAATTACAGCCAATCAGCATGATAACTCAATAGGAAGGAGGAAGTGACATCATCTGTTTCTTGTCAGCCTCCGTGGCGACTGGCAGCTGATTGGTGCCGTCAACACAGATGCCAGGAATGTTAATTACCCGATGGGCTGCCGACTGTACTGAGGCTGTAAAACCTGTGTGTTTGACAGTGGTGGGTAGAGTACTGAAAATCTATACTCAAGTAAAAGTACAATTACTCCCATGAAAAATGACTCAAGTAAAAGTGAACATTACCATTTGAGAAATCTACTCAAGTAAAAGTAAAAAAATACCTGGTTAATAAATTACTCAAAGTACAAGTTCATTTCCATTTTAATATTTTTTAGGGTGTGCGGGCCACTGCAAAAGAATGAAAAAACTGCACTTGTTGATAAAACTTTCTTTTTTATAAATTACAGCTGGTGGGCTAATCAAACAAATAAGGATAGCGTATACAATTGAGATATGAACAATCTCCCACTCTCTCTCCATCTCTTCCTCTCCACCCTTCTCTTCCTCACCTACCCTTCTCTCTCTCCATCTCTTCCTCTCTACCCCTCTCTTCCTCACCTACCCTTCTCTCTCCATCTCTCCCTCTCCTCTCTTCCTCACCTGCCCTTCTCTCTCTCCATCTCTTCCTCTCTACCCCTCTCTTCCTCACCTACCCTTCTCTCTCTCCATCTCTTCCTCTCTACCCTTATCTTCCCCATCTACCCTTCTCTCTCTCCATCTTTTCCTCTCCACCCTTCTCTTCCTCACCTTCTTTCTCCATCTCGCCCTCTCTTCCTCACCTGCCCTTCTCTCTCTCCATCTCTCCCTCTCTCTCTTCCTCACCTACCCTTCTCTCTCTCCATCTCTCCCTCTCTACCTCTCTTCCTCACCTGCCCTTCTCTCTCTCAATAACTTCCTCTCTACCCCTCTCTTCCTCACATTCTCTTTCTCCATTTCATCTGCAGTAGGGGTTCTCCACGTTACTTGTAACACGTTACAACCCACCACTGGTGTTTGAACAGCGCTTTATATATACATTTACAGAAAC
>OOFB01030743.1:0-31595 GCA_900323305.1 Trachyrincus murrayi
TCATGTGATAATGAAGAAAACCAAAGCATGCCTGTGTTATGACTCTGATTCTGATTCTGATTGGTGATAACAAAATAACATTGCAAAGAAGAGGAAGTGGACTGTGCCTTTTATTACAAACACCTTTTCTTAAATTCTGATACTGCAGAAGAAAACTACATACAAACTGAAAGAGACTTAACAAGTAGTAAACACAATAACATAGAAAATAAACGTTAGCTTTAACTTAAAGTGGCAAATGCAAAGAAATTCTGTGCAAACCGCATTTTTAGATGAACAACTCCAGAAGGCTAACACATGATAATTGTGATGTATGTGTCATTGGAGATACGCACCACTAGTTGGCGCTGTTGCCGTGATTTGTCTGTATGTACCTTTGGCAAATTCCTTCAGTAAAGAAGAGTACTTCGTACCATGCAGACGTGTGTCCGTATTATCATTCAGTGTACAACTGTTTTTAAAGTACTGATTAAGAAAGTCACAACTGCAAATGAGAGACTGTTAACCCCTAAAAGAGAGACTCTAGCTGAACTCCTGATAACGTAAGAACCTATGAAGTTAGCCTGCTGCTGAGACTCTAGCTGAAATGCTGAAAACGTAAGAACCTATAAAGTGAACCCACTGCTGTCCTGCCGAAACCCGGGATCGAACCAGGGACCTTTAGATCTTCAGTCTAACGCTCTCCCAACTGAGCTATTTCGGCATAAAATGTCATGAGCAAATCAGATTCAACAGAATCATTTGAAGGAGCAGGGAATCAAAGTAAACCTTATCTTTAACAGTGTGCTTATGAGGTCAACACTGACAGGATGTCATTCAATAAGGCCTGCCTGTAGGTAATCTGCCGAAACCCGGGATCTAACCAGGGACCTTTAGATCTTCAGTCTAACACTCTCCCAAATGAGCTATTTCGGCATAAAATGTTAATCAAGATCACATTTGAATATAATTTATAGCATGAGTATGGTATTGTGCACCTGTTTTTAAAGCACTGACTAAGAAAGTCACAACAGCAAATGAGAGACTGTTAACCCCTAAAAGAGAGACTCTAGCTGAACTGTTGAAAAAGTAAGAGCCTATAAAGTGAGCCTGCAGCTGACCTGCCGAAAACCAGGATTGAACCAGGGATCTTTAGATCTTCTGTCTAACGCGCTCCCATCTGAGCTAAGATGGTCCGTAGTGGGCCAATTAACGACACTTTGAGAAGAAAGGGATCATCGTCGCCAAAGCATGACTCACGATTATTAATTAAAACAAAATAATGCTGTCCGTAGTGGGGGAATTACAACAATTACTACAGGATTACAAAAATAATCATTATTATAGTATAAATGATAAAAACAGGTCATATAATCATGCGCATAATTTATATCATTATACAGCCAATGTTGTATGCTTTGTGGTGTACACACACACACACACACACACACACACACACACACACACACACACACACACACACACACACACACACACACACACACACACACACACACACACACACACACACACACACACACACGAGGGCTGTGTGGAACCAGGGTAAAGGTCTAAACAAGCAGTTTAATGATTGAAGCCTGTCCGTCTACGAGTTATCCTGCCTCTCTCCTCTCAGTCTGTCCACCCTCTCTCACAGACACAGCAGGGGTCTAGGCCTTGCTCGGGTTTCTGTACTGCTGCTGTACTGGTGTTGGTGCGGCCGAGATGTCCAAGCACCACGTTTGTGTGAGCGACTACGAGGAGGAGGCCGAGAAGATTCTCCCTAAAGCCGTGTATGACTACTACCGCTCGGGAGCCGACCAACAGCAGACGCTGGCCGACAACACGGCTGCTTTCAACAGGTAAAGAAGGCAGATTTCATATTATATTATAGCTTTTATTACCCTTTTCCCACACAAAGAGCCATCCTAGTGTCTGAACTTGTGTTTTATTTTTTAATGTAAATCTTAAGAGTTTGTCAACTGTATATGAATGGCTATCGTTGGGTGTCTCCCTACTCCCTTCTGTATGCTGTGTGTCCCCCCCCCCCACGTCGCATAAACCAGCAGTCGAGCAGGAGGACACATAATGAGGATATACGAGCCACGGGACCCGCTGTACCTATGCTGTACAGGGGGGGCCCCTGTGTCAACAGAGTCGTAAGACTCAGCATTTCAAGTGATTACTCGGTGCGCACACATTCACTGTTCTCTGAGTGAGTACAAAAAGAAAAAAAGAAAAACCTTATCACAGTATAAATACCCTGCCCGAGGTCACACAGACCACCGGGACTGAGTGGGACAAACTCAGAAGAAATGTTACATGGTGAAATATTTGAATCCAATCACATGTGCATACCCAAACACGCCGATTAATGTCCCAACATGTCACCTTTCATTTCATTTATTGTGCGAGGATACTTACAGGTAGATTGAGGACATGGCGGTTTGTACCCAGATAAATCTCGATTGACTGAAACCCAGAAATAAGGACTGAGGCGCAAATAAGTTAATCAAATAAGTTAAAACAATTAAACCAAGATTAAAACTCTAAACTTGGTTTAGAGATGGCTGAAACGGGAGTAATAGCTAAAGCTAGATTTAATTCAGTCACATTTTAATAGGTTGGTGCAGAAAGACTTGAACTACAAACGGAAAATAAAAACGCTGAACGCTAGAAGACACATGCGTAAGTGTTAACGGTGTGGACTCACTGGACGGTAAACACCGACAAACGGCCCCCCCTAGTGGCAAAATATAAAACTTCAACTGGGACAACATCCTTTTTCTGCTGGGTAGAGTCAAACACCCTAACCACTAACTAGACCAGTGGTTCCCAGCCGTTTACTTTAGGTGAGCCACTAGATTATTATCAAGACCTTTCGCGGACCACTTCATATGCAAACTGTAAAAATGTAGGCTCGACAAATAAGCGGAACGGCGGTTACTGATGTCATGCACAAAGCGCCACTATGTACAGGAAACTAGAACTAGGCTATCGACATTTTCTTTTGCATGTTTTTCAAAGCAATTGCATGACCTCCCAGGTGGCGTCTCCGACCGCGGGTGTTGAGGGATGTTTCCACGGTGGACCTGTCCTGCTCCATACTGGGCCAGGACCTCAGCATGCCCCTGTGTGCGGCAGCTACGGCCATGCAGAGGATGGCGCATGCTGACGGAGAGACGGCCACTGCCAGGGGTAGGGCCGGCAGGCAAAGCGCACAGCAGAGAAGGGCAGACATAGAACCAAGTTAGACGTGTAGCCTTCCCCGTTTTTTTTCATATCAAGTTGAATGTTGCAGCCAAAGAAATGTGTCTGCTTTTTGATTATCTGTTATTTTCGTGGCCCCAAATTTTGCCCATCACATTTTCTCCCCGAACACAATTGGGTGATCATTTCTGTTTGTACCGGTAAAACGTTCAGATATGGGATATACTTCAAACATACTGTGTATATAAGGTGGAATGCTACTCCAAATCAGCCCAGTTTGACAGTTTTACAGCCGCAACACAGGATTGTGTTGTGGATATGGTGATCATACAACAGATGATCACTATATGTGGGTTGATTTGAAACAGCAGCAACATTTATAAATACATACAATAAAAATATACTGTATATCAATATAGATCAACGAAATAAAGAAATAAAATTACCAAATAAAAAAATGAAAAGACAATGAAAGCATCCCCTTCCTGCCTCTTGAGGAGTTATACAGCCGGATGGACACCAGCTTGGAGGAATCGGTCTCTGGCTGAAGATGCTCTGCTCTCCCCATCTGGGGGTCCGCTCCTCTTTATGTACCAGGGCACAGCAGACTAGTAAACTAGTGGAGATGAGTCTATTACCCGTGTCCTGGCACACAACAAGGAGCAGACCCGTAATTAGTGTTATGAGCGACACCCGTGTCATGTTGTCCTACGGCGACACCTCTGTGAACAAGGGGTGTCTTGTGTTTCTTACTAGCATGCAAACGAGCACAAACCGGGATGATGCTGAGCTCCTGGGCCACGTCCACCATAGAAGAAGTGAGCTTGGCCAGCGAGGGCGGCATCCTGTGGTTGCAGCTTTACATCTACAAGGACAGAGAGCTGACGCTGTCGCTGGTCCGCCGTGCAGAAGAAGCGGGCTACAAGGCCATATTTGTTACCGTGGACACTCCCTACCTTGGGAAGAGGTGGGATGATGTGCGCAACCGCTTCAAGCTTCCCCCACACCTCAGGTAGGAACCACACCTCAGGTAGGAACCACACCTCAGGTAGAAACCACGCCTCAGGTAGAAACCACGCCTCCGGTAGAACCACGCCTCCGGTAGAACCACGCCTCTGGTAGCAACCAAAAACAACACAAGAGGAATTTATGGAATTCATTCGACACAATTTCACGTGGAATGTATCAAATGGACTTAGACTCCACACAGTGTTATTGTAATATCATATTATAATATAATGTATGTATAATATTTTTCCGGACATACCAGGACAAGCAAGAAAAAACTTATTTTTTGGCAGAGGAAACAATGCTTTTACATAATTCAAATAAAATCCAAACTCAGATACTGTTGTACTAGATAGATACTATATATGCTATACATATGTATGTATATATATAATGTTATATTTGTGTGTGTGTGTGTGTGTGTGTGTGTGTAGTATGTCTAACTTCTCAACAGAATCATTGGCATTCTCTGAGGGTAGCTATGGTAACGACAGTGGACTGGCTGTTTATGTAGCCAAGGCAATAGACCCCACCCTTTCTTGGGATGATATCACCTGGCTGAAAAAACAAACAAGGCTACCAGTGGTGGTCAAAGGAATATTAACAGGTGCACACACACCAACACACTACACACACTTCAGTGCATCTAAAACAGAACAAACATTTTAAAGTGATAACTCACCTGTGTGTGTGTGTGTGTGTGTGTGTGTGTGTGTGTGTGTGAAGGTGAAGATGCCAAGCAGGCTGTGTCCCGTGGAGTTGATGGCATATTGGTGTCCAACCATGGAGGTAGACAGCTGGATGGGGTTTCAGCCACGGTCTGTGCAAGTCTTGTTGTTTTTTCAATACAGTATATCAATGGCAGGAGACAAGTTTCAGCATTTTTTTTCAAGCAAAAATGCATGTGCATGATTCTCCTATCCTTGTTTTGGTGGTTCGAGGGTTAGCTGTTGTGGCTAAGATCAGGTAAGGATGAAGGAAGTGTGTATATGTGTGACATGTACAGTTGGATGCTTTGGAGGAGGTGGTGCATGCCGTGCAGGGCCGCTGTGAGGTGTACCTGGATGGAGGCGTGAGGCAGGGTACGGATGTCTTGAAGGCGTTGGCTTTAGGAGCGAAAACAGTCTTCATAGGAAGGCCAGTGCTGTGGGGACTGGCCTGCCAGGTGAGAGACACGTTGAGGTTGTAACGTACCAATGAGGGGCGTGTCCGGGGAGGGGGGGGGGGGGGGGTGTATGTCTTGACTTATGGTATCCTCGTGAGACCATCCAGATATTCAAGTTTGCGTAATGTTTTCGCAATGTTCTGCAGAGAGAAACAGAATGTGGACTGGCAAGATCAGGATGGTCTCACAAAGCTACTATTATGGAACTAATCATAGGTGGTAATTCTGCACGATGTTGTTGTTTTTATAAACTACTTTTCCAAAACCATCAGTGAAATATAAGTCTCAGGTTGACATCAGGGGAATTCCTAATTTCCAAACATAACTGGGAACAATCAAACACGCATATTTACAGCTCCATGTTGGTGTAATGTGTTTCAGGGAGAGAGGGGAGTGACCGATGTTCTCACACTTCTGAAAGAAGAACTGCGATTGGCTATGGCGCTGGCAGGTAACACACACACACACACACATACATATATATATATATCCCTACCAAACGTGCAAATTCAATCAATAATCGATCAATTGTACTTTTGATATACCGTTTTATTGGTGTCAGCCTCCTTTGCTGCTGTAAATGATGAAAATAGCCTAATTCATGTATTATGAGAGGACTTTGAAGTAACATTTTGTTGTATAGGTAGACAAACACAGGCCATTTTTGGTATCAGAGATGTGCATTAACACAGGCTAAGCTAAACAGGGATTTTGCCAACCACAAATATCAAACTGTGTGTGTGTGTGTGTGTGTGTGTGTGTGTGTGTGTGTGTGTGTAGGCTGCTGTTCTATAGCAGAGATAAGCAGGTCCATTGTCAGGAGACGGGATTTCACCTCCAGAATCTGACAAGTCAACATTACTGACATCTAGAAGACTACCCTTAGTTCTGGTGATTATCAATAACCGTGCAGGATGGGTTTTTCATTGTTCTTAAAGCCTTTTATAGTTAAATATTCTGGGTTTTCTGCTATGTTTATGAATTGGCCTTAGCAAGACCCAAAAAAAACATTTGTGACATGAGAACCTGTGAATTTATTGATTGAGCATTGTTATTTACATGAACACAGTAAACAGCTTAAGCATGTAAATACAAACTATGATTTTTGTAGTTTTTATTGAGACTAACTGGGGAAACAGGATAAGTTAGAATGTACAGTGAAACCAAGTTATCAAACCAGAAGCAAACGATAAAGAATATTTGCATTCTTTATCGGAATTATCCTGAAATGAGGACCTATATTGCCCATGAAAAATACCTAATGTATAAAATCTTTTTAAAAGATTGTAAAAAGGCATAGCTTGTAACAAGTGGCACTTGAACACATAATTAGCAGATTAGTTCATTTTTTCTGCTACTTGATTTAAATGAGTTGATTACATTAGGCCAAAATATTGGCAACAAAAATCAACACTGATCATTTTAGTATATCCATTTTACAATATACACATTTCATATCATTGTGGAGTAGTGTTGCATAGCTTGTACTGAGTGACCAACCATTTCTTACAGAAATTCTGATGTTGCTTCAAACATGGTCTGCATAAAAGGCTCAAATTGAAACATGATTAAATCACATTGACAGACAATGTTAACAACTTGAAGCATACTTCTGTTTGGCTGCATTAGTAAACACTGCAACGCCGATGTCTATGAAAGCAAAGTCCTATTGCCTGGGGAATTGCAGTGATGTAAAGTGGGACATGCTTAAAGGTGTAAGCATGATAACTCACATTGCAATGTCGATCAATTACAGATTACTGGCAAATAAATAGGTTAGAATTGAAAGTGCACAACCACCATACAGTTCAATCACTTGACGTCAACCACATACAACAGCCATACATATGGACGTTTTATTGCACGCCTGGCTTGCATACATCTGCCAAAGCAAGTTTCACGCCTGCTTTCTGCCCTGTATTTTGCTTGCCAGGAGAACAGCCTTCTTTTGGATCAGTCTGAATGTTCAAAAGTTAGTTTCAAACATGCAACATTGGATGCAATATGTTTTGGTCTTAGTTTGCTGAATATCAAAAACATTCAATATTATAAAGAGAATATTATAAAAAGCTTTGAATATTATCCAACGGCAGCGCTCTTTTGCTATTAATTAACCAAAAATGTTTTATAGTGACTACAGGTCAACCCTAAAACATTCCTTTAAAAAAAGTCTGAAAAACAGCTCAGCAGTTGGATTTTCGAATCAGTATTTTAATATCTTGTAAATCATTTGTGATATTCAGTAAACTATGGCTTACAAATGTAATGTCACATATTTAAAAGATCTGCTGTCTGGTAAGAGAGAGTGGGCATACATAGCCATTGTATTAGTTTGAAAAGCATTGGGTGGATAGTGGACACAATAGTTCAAATGTGTATTTGTTCCTTTAAAGGTAGCATTAGAGAGTTGGGCTAGGTGTGACATTATTTCTCATACAAAAGGTTGCTGCTTTCTTTAAACGCTAATAAATAAAACATGGCCTACATGGCCTCTAAGTTGTCTCCAATGGAAATAGAGTAAACCTCATACTAGCATTTTGGCCCTCTGTCATGAAGAAAACCCAACACTGCCTTTGACACATCAAATAGTTGCTGGAAATTAACATTGTGGCCTGCTGAGTTAGGGAAGGTGAGTGGCACTATAGTGGAGGACAGTATAGTAAAATGGCATGTATCAGTACAGTAAAAGAGGACAAAGGCAGGCGTACCCAAAAGAAAACATTCATAAGAAAATGCATCTTGGGTGGTGGCATTCCTCATTATTAGGATGGCTTGTTCACCGAAGCAATGTGGCCGCTGCTCCGCTTAACACTTGGGCCGAAGACTGGAGAGACAACGCCGCATCTGGCTTCAAAAGGAACTGGACAGCCGAGATCAACGTCCAAGGCTCAAAATCCCATTAAAAATAAGGCAATACGAGATACCAGGACTACGCATATGATTCGTTCCTTATCCGTTTGGATGGGAGTATATCCTCCGAAGTGTGCTCACAAATGCTGTGTGTATATGCGTTTCTACATTTCAGAAGTTCCTTTTTGTGACGCACCGACCGGGTCAATCACGGGGTCTACGGGGCTATTCTGGTATGACTCCCGTTTTCCACCATCAGTCACAGCTTGATAACGCGTGCAACTGTGGCTTCTGTTACAGCCCGAGCCAAAGACTCACAACCGAGGCTGCTATGCGTCTTGACTCATCGTCTGGTCAATACAAAGGCCACTGTGCCAGGGTTTCGCTTGGATATGGTTTACTTGCATGGAACAAGAAACCGAGTGTGGCACTCAAACAGCACTCTATGTGCAAAACAGAGATACTAACGGTCAGAGAGAAGAGTATATGAGACTGACAGTAAAAAAAATACTGCAGGCTGTTGCCTCGGTTTCATTGCAAACCAACAATGAAAGAAAACGGATTAAAAAGGCATTATATTACACCATTGATCGCCATTGGTCTATGGCAACAAAGAGAAGAGTCTTTGTAAGTGTGAAAGACATAACGTGGTAATAACATGCACATCAGTCAATGGCATTGTACAAGCACAACTTACACATGTTTAAACAGTATAACAGAGGCCCCATGTCACGATAGGCCATAGCTCTTCTGTTGGACCACCAGATCACAGATCAAGCACTGGCTCGGTCCCTTTTGATTGGAAGCTTCGACTAGAGGACAGGGCACTTGATACAGAGTCGGGGTACCGGGCCTCCGATTCACCTGCAGTTCGCCCAATATGGGAAACTTAAGGGCAGTGAACCGGCGAGGGCTTCGTCAGAGAGGAACAAAGGCACTTTCCTCCAAGGCCTTGTGGGAAGAAGAACGCAAAACGGCAAGAAGACGCACCGTCTTCAATGGCCGACGGGACGAACTGTACGAGCAGAGCTACAGGCGTTAGGGAGACAAAGCAAATTGTTGTGGAGGAAAATCTCTTCACTCGTTGGGTGTCGACAGCGTCACAAACAAACAACACAAAGTGGTCAAAATGTGCCCTGAGAATTTAGCGTTCACCGTTAGCTTTTTTTGTTTTAAAACAGCATGAGCAGCCGATAAAGGCGTGTTTGCGTTTTATTTGAATGTGCTGGTCTGCTGTGGGCTCGCCTCTCACACACACTTCCCCATCGCCAACTGTAACAGTATCCATCCGCAGTCACAATCACAAGCGTGAACGCCCACAGGAAATATATAAGTTAAAGTTAAAGATGACACATAGGTACGTATGTTTATAGAGCTGTTAATATAACAAATTAACAGCTATTTTTGTAAAATAACAAATACGCTGGAACAAATCTATCCATTTAGGGTTTAGGAAAAAAAAAAACTATAATTTAAACTGGCAAAGGCTTTGAGGGACATCTTCTTAACAAGGCTCCATGGATCTCTGGTGCTGCCTACAGAAGACTCTCTGGTGCTGCCTACAGAAGACTCTCTGGTGCTGCCTACAGAAGACTCTCTGGTGCTGCCTACAGAAGACTCTCTGGTGCTGCCTACAGAAGACTCTCTGGTGCTGCCTACAGAAGACTCTCTGGTGCTGCCTACAGAAGACTCTCTGGTGCAGCCTACAGAAGAGTCTCTGGTGCTGCCTACAGAAGACTCTCTGGTGCTGCCTACAGAAGACTCTCTGGTGCGGCCTACAGAAGAGTCTCTGGTGCGGCCTACAGAAGACTCTGGTGCCTCACAGCCAAATCGTGTGATCAAAGTGCCGATTGGAAGATACAGAAGTGGTTTTAAAAAATAAACGATCCTTTTACTCCCGTAAATACGTTACTTTTACAAAGGCCAATACGGAAATCATATGACAACTCAAGAAGTCCTCTGCTACAAGCGCCGCTTTTCATTGCTACTGCCCATGCCTCTAGTTGGATCTTAACACTCCTGAATGCAATTCTCTTTCTCTCGAAACACGATGTGTGAGTGTGTTTGCAACAGAAGGAACCGCACCAAAGCTTTGAGAGCAGAGTGGTGACGGGTCCCTGACAAATGGCATGGGGTGGGGACAGGCTTTGAAGAATCAGAGAAAGTTTTTTTACAGTGGTTTTTAAAGATCAGTGGGTAGTTAAGGATCTGACCCCAAGGACGTTATTTTTCGAAGTCACAGTGAACAAGTGGAGGAAGGGGACCGGGGCGAGGGTAACGGGCGAGCTCAGCCCAGCGACAGCAGTTGGTAGTGGTGTGTACCTATACGCCTTTTCTGTCAATGTTCAGAGGGAGCGATTGTTTGGGCGGTAGGATGATGGGCTCCAAGAACACCTGGCAGACGTGCAGGATAAGACCTTTGTTTCTACTAACCCCATCCATCATCATCATCATCATCATCATCCCCACTCTCACTCCTTCATCCACAGGGTCCTCTCTGGCCCCTCCCTCCAAGCCCCCCCGCCCCCACACACCACCCCGATTGCCCCCGCCCTTCACTGCAGCATGAGCTGCTTGAGGTTGTCGTGTAGGATGGTGTCTTTGACGTCGCGGAACACCAGGCGGATGTTCTCCGTGTCGATGGCCGTAGTGAAGTGGTGGTAGAGGGGCTTCTGCGGCTGCTGCTGCTGCTCGCGGCGCTTGCCCCGAAAGCAGTCCACCAGGAAGCGCTGCACGTCGGCCAGGCGTGCAGGGTCGCCCGAGAACTCCGGGAAGTAGTCCCTGATCGACACGCGCGCCACCTTCTCCTCCAGCAGGTCGAACTTGTTGAGGAAGAGTATGATGGAGACGTTGCCGAACACGCGGTTGTTCACGATCGTCTCGAAGATGTTGAGCGACTCGCTCAGTCGGTTGGTCTGCCGGTCTTCCATCAGCACCTGCGGGGGGGGGGGGATCAAGGGAACAAGCGTCAGCCCAGGCCGCGTGGCTCCTTTGTGTCACTCGGCTGCAGGGTGTGCAGGGTTTAGTCACTCCTCGTCTGTGGGTGAGGCGCTTTCCCAGTCAAATATTTCACTATAGTCATTATGAAAAACCATATCACAGTTAACACAATGCAAGAGGATAAAGTGTTTTTTGTCAGTATCTGAATTAAATCGTAAAAAAAACTTTAAAAAAAGACAAAGGATTTTTGAAAACAATTCAAATAAATGATAAATCAACCAGCTTGCACATTCTCATCAGCAGCATAGACAGATAGCGGTAAAAGACTCACTTCCGCTACTCGCTTCTTAGCAATTCAATACAACAAAATATACAATGATAAGTTAACATGAAATGACTTGAGCATGCGGTAGAGCTGGTCGATTAATCCAATTTTGATCGTGATTACGATCTGGGCTTCCCACGATCATGAATACCAGAAAATCAACACAGAACGATTTTAGTAGTACTCTGTTTGGAAATGTGGTTTGGCTTTCTCGTTTTCACTCACACATAAAGCTCGTGGTTGAGCTAACATTTTCCCATAATATCAATGAATAATCATGATCTCAATCTTGACCCAAATAATCATGATCTCAATCTTGACCCAAATAATCATGATTGTTTTTGCCAACATTGACCAGCTCTATTTGGTACATTATTTGTCTTAGCTTAGACCCATTTGTGACCCAAACATTTGGCGTATTATCGTCATCATCTATCCGTCCTTGTGTTCTCACGGTCATCCCATAGTAAGCCTTTCGGTAGAAAGTAAACGTGTTTTTTTTACCTATTTCCCGGGGTTGCAGGGGGCTTTTGAAGATATGGTACAGATCTGCATTACGTCCTTTTGTCGCCCGGCGGGGTAGTTGGTTTATCAGAGGTGAAACTAACTTTTAAATCCATACAATATCCACAAAATGTCTGCGTCAGCCAGCCATCCATGTTTGAAGTCAGGCGTTTATCGAAACATTGACAAACGCAGACATTTTGGAGACATTTTAGTGTGTTTCACCTCAGACAAACCAACTACCCCGCCAGCCAAGAAAAGGACACACATGCAGTACCAAATCCGTACCGTATCTTTGAAAGCCTGTTAAGGTTTTCACACACCCTTCCATTTTACAGACAAGCATTGAACATCTATCTCACCTGATCATACTCGGAGGACGAGACCAGGAACAGGATCGAGGTTACCGAATCAAAACATTCAAACCATCGGCGGCGCTCCGAGCGCTGGCCACCCACGTCCACTATCTTGAAGGGCACGTTCTTGATCTCAAAGTCATACTCGTAGATGCCTTTCGTGGGTTTTCTAGCCAAGAGGATGTCTTGCTGGCTGGGAAGGTAGTCCTTAAGGTGACAAACAGAATAAGAGAGAAAGGAGAAAGATAAATAAGTAATCTATATATATATAGATTATTATATTATTTTTGTTTCCATTCCGACTAGTTGCATCGGTTTAACATGTAAATGGAGTTTCCATCATGCCATCTAGACTGTGATCATTCCCCATGACAAGGCTGTTAAAACGGCAGTATGTAGGTTTTGCTGAGCCAGAAGCTCAGCTCATTTGAAATTCAGAAAGGCCTCTCCTATTGGTCTCATTGCATCCAAAGACCTGTTCCAATTTAATGTTGTATCAAAATGTGCCCCTTAACATGCCGGTCTCCGCACAGGTCTGCTTCTAAGCCTTGGTGGTTTGGGCAGATGACACTTACCGACTTGCCAAGCTTTTCCAAATTGTCCAGGAAATACTTGACCGACTCGCCCTAAGGAAGAGAGGGAAGAGATTATTTAGTTCCAGCACATGCATGTGATCTTAAAGTGCCAGTGACGCTAAAATCTAAACGTTGTTTTAAACGCCTTAGTATGTATTCTATGATCTTCAATATAGTACTATTTTGTCACGGTTACTAAAATAATAAAAATAGCCTAATTCAGAAAAAACAGGTGTAAAATCCTATGTTTTTGCCGATAATAAATCAGGCCCCGTTGTTTTTTCTCATACACTTCTAGTATAACGCCACGGTGTGTGGTGCACTTCATATACAACATCGCTTATTCTGGGTTCCTACAGCTTAAGGCAAGTTAGATTTATGACTTTTTAAGACTTTTTTAATGCCACTAGGAATGACATTCAAGACCAACTTTACAATAACCAAAATTGAAGAAAACAACGACATCGATTACTTAGGGTTAGGGACAATTCTACCCAAATGTTTATTGTAACATAAAACATGACTTTTTTGGTCCAGTGAAAAGGTTAGATGATCTACTTCAAATGTTCAAAACAATATGTGTTCTTGGTTCCGCTCTCCTGATCTGCTTGATGTTAATGCGAGAGGCATTTGGTCAATTATTTAAAAAAATAGATGTTACCAATTATTTTGAGATTTTAAATTGCAATGTCAGAAAAACATTATCCATAAAATCCTACTTCCCATGTCTTACCATTTTTAAGACTTTTGAAAAATTTATTTAAGACATTTTAATACCAATTAAGGCCTTATTTTTAGATTAATTAATTCAATGTCTTTTAAGACTTTTTAAGGATCCCTGTTATTATAACACTCACTGACGCTATTTTACAAATTTACAACACACTCATATTTGCAAGTAAAATCTATGCGAGATCCCTACTATAAACTCACGTGTCTTTGGCCTTAAAAGAGAACCAAACACCAACACCACTTGGACTGGCAACTAGATTGGTTTTAGCCCTCGCTAGGTTAAGCACATGCTATTGCATAACCTCTTACTGGCTGATATGGTTACCTGCTGATTAAGCAGTGACGCGACACACCTGTCCCCCGCTTATTGAAACTGAATTGAAGAGGCGTTTACAGGGGAGTCGGCAGCCCCGCCCCAGAATGACAAAAGCTGAAAGCATTTTTAATGGTGGGGTTTGGTTCTCATTCAAAGACATAACTGCTGTCATTTCTACTGGTAAATCCAGTACACCCCTTCCCCCTCCACATAGAACAATGGAGCGCAGACAAAGACGATGGCCATAGAGACGAGTCATGGTCATAGCAATGGATTGGTTTTTAAAGTAATTCTTCTAAAGACGAAAACAAGCGGAACCACACATACCAGCTGGAATTCTCTGCGGCGGTCATAGGCCTGTTGGATGCCGTGATCAGCCCAAAGGGCACGGATGGACGGCAGGTAGTGCTGGAAGACCTTAGTCTCCACCATTCCATGGCCGCTTGTCATTGCCGAGCGGGTATCAAACGCCATCATGGTATGCCCATGCCGCTGGTTGGCCGAGTCACCCCAGGGTATGTGTAGCTTTTCCCGAGCATCCACCAATACCCGTATGCCTGAAGGGAAAACCAAGTGGGAATATTGGCACCTTGGACGTCATCTTTACACCGTGGCGAGCGGTGCGTTTTGAAGCCCACTCACATGGACATGTAAATTGGTATGGTAATATGTCAGACCGGAATACCCATCAGGATAGCTTTTAATAAATAAATAAATTCATTAAAAGATAAATAGTGTATGCATATTGCCGGAGGTCAACAGGACACACCCACAGACACACAGACACACAGACACACACACACACACACACACACACACACACAGACACAGACACAGAGCTAGTTGTACATGCATGACTATGTATGTGACATGTGTGTATATGCGTATAATAATAAATAACAATATAATGAACAGACTACACATTTGTGGCAGTCCATCATCCAGAACAGCATCCGTTAGTTTTTTCCGCTGCAGGTGCTCTAGCGCTAGTGCTCTTGTGAAATGCACAAACCATCTTTTAATTAAATAATATCAATCTTTTTGAACAGCTATAGAGGTCAACCACACCCAAAGTAGGCTGTATTTGCATATCATATGACCAAAGAGGATACATTGTGTGCAGGAGAAAACACTGTGGGTTTTGGTTAAAACGTTGTTTACAA
Source organism: Trachyrincus murrayi (assembly GCA_900323305.1). Taxonomy (NCBI): domain Eukaryota; kingdom Metazoa; phylum Chordata; class Actinopteri; order Gadiformes; family Macrouridae; genus Trachyrincus; species Trachyrincus murrayi. The sequence goes on from OOFB01030743.1 coordinate 15,124, forward strand.
AAGAGAGCCTAAAACCGGTCCTAAATCGACATGGTCAGCAGAGAGAAGGCCCGTTCCTTGCCATGGGGCCAAGTTTGAATGTGAAAATACTCTTTGGTGTAGGCCTAGGTTGTATGATGCATTGTATTATGCATGCGGTTTCTGTGTGTGTGCCAGTTGTTAGGAGCCCCTTCTGGTAATGGGGTGCAGAAACGCTCAGCTGAACGTTGAACAAATAATCATGTACATAATGAACTGCCAGTTAAACTTCGAGATATGCACAAGGATATCTTCAATGTTCTCCTCACGGCAGGACATAACTGACAAAACCAGTTCATTCATTGATCATGGTAATTATTCCTTTGAATGCACGGGTACCACATTTGGCTCCTGGGGCGGTCTGGTGGAAAATGATGCAGAGAACCTTTTATATATTTACTTCTGCTGCAAAACTTGATTTGTCAACACACTAGTGATGTAGTAATATTGCGTAGAGCCCTACGCTCCTTGTGAAACACTGCGATGTGTAACAAACGCTTCGAGTTTCGCACGAACGCCTCAGCGGTGTTTGCGCTGAACTACCTTCCTGAGTCCCGCGGGCAAGCAACACATAACATGGGCGTTTCTCCGCGGCTAGTCGGCTAGCCGCTACCGCTAGCCGGCTAGCCGCTACGGCTAGTCGGCACCGCTAGTCGGCTAGCCGCTACCGCTAGTCGGCTAGCTTGGTGTGCTAACTGCCCGACGCCTAAGCGCTCCTCCACCCGGCGCTGCCTGCAGCGACATGTTGACTTACGGGCTAGCATGGCTTTAGCAACTTCCTACTCCCTAGCTAACTTGCCCCTAGCTGATTTGCCCACTTCACCTACTTGACTCTATAACGCGTATATACACACGCACACACACGCACGCACGCACGTGCTTCGACAAGACAGCGAGGCGCGCGTGGGGACGTCCAACAACGTTACCTTTTATTACGTTACTAAAAATCGTGGCTCTGAATTCCTCTTTGGCCCCCTGGTCGAAGTCTTGCCCGTGGATGATGCGCATCTGCTTGAGGAAAGTGGACTTGCCGCTCTCGCCCGCCCCGAGGAGCAGGATCTTCACCAGGCGCTTCACGTACGTCTTGTCCCGGTGGAGACACTTGTCTATCTCCTTAGACTTTCGCACTTGCTCCGCTTCGCCGCGCGTGAGGAGGCAGTTGGGAAAACACAGCGCTAGAACGGACCGGGACGGCAGGAAATCCGCCATCTTTGAAACAACTTCATCGATACGAGCGAGCGCGCGGGGAGGCGGCTCGTGCTCCGCCAGTCTGCCGCCGACGGGCGGGGCGCGATTGCGATAATGTATGTGGGCGCTGCAACAATACAGGACATATTTCAGCAGGGGGGGGGGCTGGACGATATAGGCCATAATTAGTATACTAATTATAACTTTTTAAAGTATGCCAAGAAATGCGCTCATTGGCGTCTTTTAACACGAGACCCAAGCTATTGGTCCATAATAATTATTAAGTGTTTGATGATCAAAACTGAACTTGAACTGAACTGGGGCAATACATTTCAGTATTAAAAAAAAAAAAAGGAGAATAAATGTCAATATATTGTATCACAAACACAACACAACAACATTTCAAGTTGTTACATAGGCCTAGCTTATAATAACAAACGAGGACACATTCAGAGTGAAAATTGCATTTGCAGATTCAGAGTACTTTTTTTAGGCCTAATTGTTTCTGTTTAGTTATTGTTCAGTTAGAGCCCTGATCGGAAATAACTATAAAGTACAAAATAAAATAATATATGTTAAAATATAAACACACAATATATCCCGGTATGCCTATGCCTATAGGATGCATAATATCTAAATATAAAATAACATTTTGAACTGGTAAAAGTAAAACTCATTTAAACCAATCTAAGCTAATAGATTGGTTATAATTCATACATGGGTGCCATTTATGAGAACAGAGGCTATTTACGGGACACCAAAATAATGACATTCTAAAACACTGACTTTTTACCATGCTGCAAGAGCTTCTGCTCTTACATTAATATCCTATAGGTGTGACTTAATGCTTTAAATGCTGGTAGAAACATTTTTTATTTTATTTACGAGGGTAGCTATGTATGGGGCGGATATGACAACAACTATTGTGTTCCATTGTATTACCATACCTATAATGTAAATAATGTTTCAAATAAAATAATATCGCGATACGTGGTTGCTTACGTGGTGGTGTCAGGAAGTGTATCTGTGCAGCCGTCTTCCGGTTTGTATTAGCCAATGGGGTGTCAGCTGGGGGTCGACGAGCTCGCCCTGCCAAGATGACTGTCAACACGGCGGAGTCCCTCCGCGTCGCGGACATCAAAGACCCGGGGGTCTTGTTCGAGCGCTACAACACCGACGAGATTCGCCGAATAGAGCACAGGGTCCGCGGCGAAATCGAGCAGAAGAAGGAAGAGCTCCGGCAAATGGTCGGCGAGCGCTACCGGGACCTGATCGACGCCGCCGACACCATCGGGGAGATGAGGCAGTGCTCGCAGAGCGTCGTGCTGTCCGTCCAGGACATGAACCACTACTGTCAGAGGTTGAGACGGGGCAAGACCCCCCACGGCCAGACGGCCGCCAAGCAGGAGGTACGTGTGGATGTGTTGAACTTAAAGGGGTTAATACTACTGATGTGATTGGTTAGGGGAGGTCACATGATAAGAGATATAAAAAAAAAAGTTCTAGAGAAGAAGCCTTGGTGCTGTGCTGCACCGCTGAATAGTTTTGCAGTTAAATACCTCCACTTAAATCTGTCTGCTGTCTGCAGTGCCTTCCTTGATTGTCCATCAATATATTACAGTACCTTTCTAAAGTGGTTTGCTGTTGCGTTCAAGTCGTTCACGTACACACGCCTATGTGGGTGGGGATGGGCAACGTCACACTATGGTGACTTGTACCCATGTAGTGGATTGTGCAAGTCACCAAAGGTAGCTGTATTTGTAGGCGAGTACTCTTTGCATAGCTGGTACCTAGCCACATTGTAATAGTTTTTTCTTTTGTGTATTACCCCCCCCCCCCAAAAAAAAACTAATGTTTCAGAGCCAATTGAAATGGCAGGGAAAGTTCTACAACATGGCAGCACAGATCCGACTCCTCCTGGAGATCCCCGAGTGTATCTGGAGTGCCATGGAGTCACTGCAGTACCTCAAGGCGACCCAGCTCTACCTCCTGTGTTGCCATCTCCATGGTATGCTGAAGCTTGAGACTGCTGCAGGGCCTCACTACAGCCCCATCCTAGCCCGCTTCCCCATACTTGTTCGCCAGGTGGCCACCACAGGACACTTCAGGTAACCCTCAATGAAATGTCAATGAAAGTCAATCTGTCTTGAGATGCAACCCACGAGGCCGTCGTACCCAGAATCACCATGTTTGTTAACACTTGCCCCTTTCTCTTGTCCTGGCCACTCATGCTCGCAGCCAATCTAAACAGGCTCACTGAACCTGTTTCGTTGTGAGCCAACCTTGAAGCAGATACAACCCAAGTGGGAATCATTATCATTTATTATTTGGTTACAATAGAGTGCACCAGTCATCAATATGCATTAAGATGGATACTTCTGAAACATGACTCGTGGCAAGTCGTGCACGAGGAGTAAATACAAAACCACCAGCTCAAATGTGCATTAGCTGATGTCCTACCCTATTATGTACAGCACGTATATTTTCGCGACACCTAATTATTAAATAAAATATTTGGTACTGCTTCCTACTTCAAGACATGAGGGGGAGGGGCGGGCTTGAGCGACTCAGCGACTGTCGTATCACTCAGGGCTCACTGTGTAGTTCACAGTACATTCACTGAACGTACTACTCTACACATAGAGTAGGTAACGTTAGGTAAAATATCCCATTTTATTTGCGTTTTTTTTTTATTATACACAGATTAGCAGTAAGTGTATCCATATAGCTGTCCTATTTTCTCTTTTAAAAACTGTGTGTGTGTGAGACATTAATGTTATCCTATGCATATAATATAATCAATCTAGATCATGTCTGGATTGCAGTCCAAGACCAATGTTGTTGAATAACTGCAGCTAAATGTTAATAGCAACCCATACCCATGTATCTTGAACACACCCCATTCCATTCCTCCTGCAAACGAATGGCTTGAATCTATCCCTGCGAAGTACGAATCACATTCACTCGCAACTGAGCTGAAATTAACGGATCGTTTCAGGAAGTGAACGACACAACCCTATCCTTTAGTGCTCACCAAACGCTAATCCAATATTTACCATAGTTTTTTTTTCCGATCTATCCCTGTCAGACTTTGTACAAAGACACAGGCTTCTTGTGTCTGCTGCAGCTGGGTGCTTAGATCCAGTGGTGTGTGTGTGTGTGTGTGTGTGTGTGTGTGTGTGTGTGTGTGTGTGTGTGTGTGTGTGTGTGTGTGTGTGTGTGTGTGTGTGTGTGTGTGTGTGCGTGTGCGTGTCATGTGTTTGTCACAGTTCGCCTCCTACTGCTGTTTATTTGTGCCATGGCTTGTCAATTAAAAAGGGGCAGGGCAAATTGGAGGGCCGGACTCCCAAAGCAACAGGCAAAGATAATGCAGTGTGACAGAATGTTTAGGAAGGAGTTATAGACTCTTTTCACAGAGGCATCATCGTAGGACAAACTGTTTTTATGTACCAGGGCACGGGTAGTAGACTAAACTAGTGAAGAGAACACACATTGACCATGGACCACTTGCCCTGCTACATAAAAGTAGCAGACCCATAATTGGCATTATGAATGAAAAGTGACTGTAGAATTGTTTTACGGTTTGCGCTTATTCATGAAACTAATTAGGCAACTAGTTGACATGTTTTCATTGTGCAGTTAATAGTATGCTAGAAAAAGGTATAGTAATATTTGATTGTCTAGCTCCACTTTCAACAAAGATTGGAAACAAAAGATTTCCCCCTACCCTTTCTGACACACACACACACACACACACACACACACACACAGGTCAGCGATCCTGCTCAACAGTAAGGCTCTGCTGCGGGGCCGTGCGGTGTCAGACCAGGCCGTTGCTGAGGCTTTGGTGTCCACCATGCTCCTTGAGGACAGTTCACCTCGCCAGGCCCTCGCTGACTTCCTGCTGGCCAGGAAGTCCAGCATTTACCAGTTGCTAAACCAGCCACAGCACGGTATGTCCAAGTGATGTACGGCATGAATGTAATTTCACCTTTTAATACAGAAGTCCTGTTTTTTATATTCATCTGAATTCATGAGGAATTTACAGCCAGCCGAATGTAACCAAGGCTTCAAGAATTTAAAATGCAAATCTTAAACCTCTTTTACGTTTTGTTTTTTCCGGCAGGGGCTGGGATCAAGGCACAGGTTTGCAGCTTGGTGGAGCTGCTGGTTACAACTCTCTTCCAGGCCTACGCTGTCTTTTACATGCCCCCAGAAGGTGGCCATAAGCCTGGGGATGGTGCACTGACCTACGGCATGCTTTTCTCCACCCTGGAGAATGTCACATCTGCCGTACCTACAGGTAAAAGTCAAAAGAATACCATCTCAGTTTGGTACCGTTTTTAGTGAGGCATATATTATATGTCCACGTCAACTCGCTCCTTTTGATTTTGATCTCCTAGGTAAAGAAAGAAGGATATTGCAGGAGGAGATAAGCACGGGAAGCATGTTTAAGTACCTCCCATCCTCTGTCTCTGAGTTCCAGCCCGTGCTCCGAACACTGGCCCACCCCATTCAGAGAGAACAGCTACTGGACACGCTGCAACAGTGGATCAATACGTAAGTAAGCTTCAGCCGTGGCTTTCGCACGATACTTTCAAATTCGGCTCTAGGCTCCCGTCTTACGGGGTAGGTGCGCTGTGCTCCAAAGTTAGAAAATGTAGTGGCATTCAAAGATATTTAGGAGCGCAATGAAAAATGTATTCAACATGCTCAGGTTGGGGATAAAGCTTGGGTGTGGTTCTTCTATTCTACAACATTGTTAGGGGCGTTGTTGAATGGTAGCCAATTATTCTCCAACATGATTTTGATAATGTATGAGTAAGTGCCTGAGCTGCATATTTGTATGTAGACTCTGTGTGGAAAATTACCTCCTACTGATTATTTTACAGTCCTGCCTTGATCGATTGCGGTCAGTATGTGACAGTCACCTTCACTGCAGTATTCTTCAGACATTTCATGTGCAGACTCATGTACCATGCGGACACAGAGGGCCATTGAATTTCATATGCAGGAAAAACCTTTATTATTTTTTGCATAATCAAGGGCCAGGCTATAATAAGTAAATGTAATCTATAATGTTTGCCAACCAAGTTTGCAAATTCGTGACAGATGGTCTGCTGACCTTCGTCCCGGAAATAGAATAATTGCATGCCACTGTCCCCATGATACTTTGTAAGCCTATTAAATGTCCTTTGTCATTGATGGGATCAGCTTAAAAAGATCAACTTTATGTTGCCATTATTAGACCTATTTGCAATTGACATTGATTTGAATGTTAACAATTAATCAAGATTATGAATTGACGGCTTGTTGGGTGTTAAGGTGTAAGGAGGACATTTGCAGAGGCATCAGTAGCTTGCTGGTATATGTGACAAGCCTAAAAGCACTGGCGGCCATCAGAGATGCCATTTGGGACCTCCTTTCCACTGATTCCATCAGTATGCACTGGGGCAGTGTATGTCAGTGCCTGCTAGAGCGCCCCCTGGATGTTTGGGAGGATTTTCTGCAGCACCTCTTTCTTCAGCGCCTGCAGGTGACAAATTGATATAGTCAACATTGAAATTAAGCAATGCAACCCTTTCACACTATTTCAAACAGAAATAGTAGTCGAATATGAGTTCCTATAAATCTTCCCATCTGGCCTTCCTCCCTTAAGGCCATCACCAAGGATGAAATGGAGACCATTTCAGACAGCTCCACGCAGCTCCTCACCTCCGCCCTTCGGGATCTGGAGAGCCAAGCAGCCACATCTCCGTCGGCCCCTCATGGCCACGGTGCCCAGTATGAGTCGGATGTCGCTTCCTTCCTGTGGTCCGAAGCCCCGGGGGACCTGTTGAGTGACAGCGCGTGGGTGAGTGTGGCCCAGCGGGAGCAGAGGCAGCAGCAGCAACACAGTGGACTGGCCATGAAGACCCTAGCTCTGACTCCTTGTGTGCAAACCTTTTGCGCGTCTCTCGACACCAAGCTTAGGACCAGGCTGGATGACTTGCAACACTATCTTCCCGCACAAGAAGGTATGCATGGCTCAAGTTTGCTGAATGAAAATGCTGACGCCGCTGACGGCATTACCATGTTCATACAGGCTTTTGTGAACTGGCCCACTTTAAACAAATACGTATTCTGAGGCCATTCAACATTAGAGTGGCATACTTGCAGAGCTTGCATGTATTCTGTTCCATAGGATCAACTAACCCCTCCCATGCACAACATTTCAGGCTCAGCAAGGGTTTCTGCCTTAACCTCTGCACACTATTCATGAGAAATGTCTTTGCCTTCCCTAAATGCCAGGGTCCTCCTATACCAGCCCAGCTGTTTCAGGCACCAGGCCGGCCAAAGGTCTTGCTGCCCCGGCCTTCGATCGCTTCAAAGACGCAGCCGACGTGGAGGACAGCTTACGCGAGGCCTGCCTGGCCTGTGTCCAACACATCCTGTCTCACATCCGCTCTGAACTCTCCTCCGGCTCGCCTCACCCCAACCTCAGCACCGTCCTCTTTGTTGCGCGACTGTGCCAGTCCATGGGGGATCTCTGCACAAACCTCAGGCAATGCATCTTGGGGAGAGAAAGCAGCTCAGAGGCTCCCAAGGAGACCACCACAAGACCGGGGAGGAAGCTGGGCAAGGCCAAGGCTCCCGCCCAGGTGGGACCTGCCCGGGCGAAGTGGGGCGGTCTGAAGCAGGATCTCAGTGCCTGCAGCATGGAAGCCTACCGTATCTGGAGCACCGCCCTATCCAAAGTAAACCAATATCACAAATATTTGATGGTTGTGTTTATTTTACAGGGTAACCTAAAACCCACACACCAAAGGGATTTCAGTGTGCTCCGTGTTGTTTTTATTCAGTGCGTTTGGTTGGTCTTTAAATCGTTTTTTTGTCGTATGCATTGAAGTTCATTCCGTGCATTCGGTTCAGTATGCAGTGCAGGTCTACTGTTGATCCCTATTAGATTGGATGATCTACGTTCCTGTTGCCCGCTAACTGGTCATCCTTAACAGGCGCTGGTGGATCATTTTGCAACAGCACTCAATGCGGTGTCTCCTGGTGACATCCTGAAAACGGCCACAAGCTGGGAGGAGCTGGAGATCCAAGAAGAGGCGGAGTCGGGCAGCAGTGTCACATCCAAAATCAGACTCCCTGTGCAGGTAAGTCACTAGCCAGTTGTATGGAACTATTTCACAGGCAAACATGTGGCCACCGAGTGACCAATCCTGAGTCAATCCTGTGTGAATCCATTTTGTTTCCGGGACCGTCTCTCCTCTAGCCCTCCTGGTTTGTCCAGTCGCTGTTGTTCCAGCTGTGCCTGGAGGTAAACAGAGTCGGCGGGCATGCCTTGCCGAGGCCCACCTTGCATGAGCTGCTGAAGTCCTGTCTGGACCAGTCTCTTCATCACTATCACACGATCACGCTGCAGACACAGGATAAGGTGAGGGCTAAAAACACAACTGCACATGTGTGTTCAAGGAGTGCTTCAAGTATATTCTGCGGGGATGCACAATATTACAACTTTGGCCGATATATACAGTATATATATTTTTTTCTTTCTACCAGATAGAAGTGAAACTTCTGTCAAAACAATGGGAAAGTCAACCTCTGTCTGTTGGGATACACTAAACCGGTCTACAGATCTACTACAACCAATAAGAAGCTAAATATGTTTTTCAATCAAAATCAATGCTAGATACACCCTTTAACCATGAATAGGAATGTTGAATTTCGTTTTGCAGTACAACCAATAATGTAATTTTAGGCTGTGTGAAAATAAATGCATTTCACCCGAGAGTTGGAACGCAACCAGCAGGGGGAGCCATTTTACTTTCCCTCCCTATATCGACTCCACAGTCAAGAAGGGGCTGACTCAAAGCCGTCTTTGAGTCAGGGGGCTTTTAGTTATTTTCAGTGAATTCGTAAATTGATCATTTTTCTGTCACAACTGTATCAATGTGACTGCAAAGGAGGACGAACACAAAGGTTGAATGACGAAAAATCAATTGTATTATTCCGGAGATATTTATCGAAGCCGTTAACGTCAAATGTATTCGCCAAGTAAGGTAACACACAAGGAATTAACGTGCAATGAATTTGTTCAGGGGCCACTGCTACAAAAAGGACCAAGAAATGTACTGTACTGCACATATTAAACAAATAAATGATATATATTTATACAGTGAGGCGCAATAGTGCAGTGTGGCCGTCCGGTTCAGTTTGTGGCCAGGGGGGTACATAGATGGTCTATGGAGAGATATTGCTGACTGAATGATGCACAGCAACCTGTACCAGACCGTGATCGAGGAAGCGAGGATGGACACAGGGATGGCAGTGAGGGTAGAACTGGACCATCATAGCCTGTGGCAGGTTGAGTCGCTTCTGCTTCTCCAGGAAGTGCAACCTCTGCTTGGCCTGCTTGACTGTGGAGTCGATATAGGGAGGGAACGTGAAATGATAATAAAATAATAAAAACATATTAAGGAAAAAACATATTTAGCTTCTGCCTGTCTTATTTCCAGGAGAGTGCCTTCCCTATGACCCAGACCAGAGCCTTGCAGCTGCTGTTTGACCTGCGGTATCTTTGCACCACGCTGGGAACAAGACTGGAAGATGGCAAGAGCTCTCGCTCGTCCCAAGACCCCAGGTTCACTTTCACGTTTTCACATAAAGAAGGGACAAGATATGCGACAGTTACTTGAAACTGTTGCATATCTTAATACAAAAATTAATTATTATTATGAAAATTGCTTGAAATTCTTAGTTTTAGTACTTGAACGTTTTGACACTTGTGGCTTTGCTCTGTGCCTAGTTTGCTAGCAAGAAGAATTGCTTTCAAATATATTACCTTGACAATAGATAATGGGCCTCATGCAAGAACATTTGCATATTCTTCTCTTAACTTGATCTTACTTGGCAATCCATGTGTCCATGTAGTTTGAGGTGTTCATATTACTACTGCAAAAATATGCGTCATGTCATGTTTAATAATAAAGTTATTCTGAAGAGTGGGCTATAAGGCAGGACAGCTGATTACTAGGATTCGCAATCGCTGAGTGGGCATCGGTCAAAATGCAGATGTTCCTTCAAGCCTTCGTTATTCAAGCTTGTGGTGATACAGCTCTTGGCTGGTTGACTGACACTTCAATGATACGTAGCTGTAGATATGTGTTGGTTTATCTGATATGTGTGTGTTTCCGGGTGTGTGTTTGTGTGTGTGTGGCTTGATCTATGGATGCACACTTTCACACGATAGGCCCTATGTATTACTCATCCCGAGAACCAAAAGTAAACGCAAACTAAACCACAGTCGTTCTGGGCACTGCGTTCTGTGCGCTTCTTATTAATAGCCTGCTATTTTGATTAGGATTATTGTTGTATAATGGATATAGCCTAATACAATTATGATAACCCAACAGCTAAACAGTATAATATTAACGTCAATAACAAGTTTATTATTTTTATTTAAATGTAATCATTAGTCAAAGCCATGGAATAGGAATCGTTTGGCCAAACAACATAGATTTTTTTGCTTTGGCCGACTGTAACGTGACTTGTACGACAAGTCTAGACCACTCATTGATTTTGTGCATACTTAAGAGAAAATTCTAAATACGACGATTTTGGTGAATGTGAGAAGTGCTCTTAAAACGCCCGTAAGAACAATTTAAGCACAAATCTGTGCCCATTGCCTTACAACCCTGTTATATTTATAGTGTCACGGTTTTGCATGTTTAAAGGACAAAATGTATACAGAAACAAAATTGCAACACTTTGGTTGTTTATTAGGAATCGAAGCGCTCTAGTGACGTAAATAGTCGTCTCTTGCTATCTGTCTCACCCCCAACTTGACTTCTCCATTCCCTTTCATCTTCCAGAATCCAACAGGTCTGCGATTGGTTGGAGGGCTTCATAGATCCTTTTGATTTGGATGTGTTCACCATACCATTCAACGGCAACCTCGACCGCCTGTCACAGAGAACTTCGGTACAGACTCAACATAGTCCACAAAATTGATCAGAACTGTGAAAGTACAATCTAGATCATTGCTCATGTCTTGTTGTGTGAGATAAATGAGGTTTTTGGCTGTAAGGCTTTTGATTGGCACTTTTGTCCAGTGCATTCGTTTTTTAAATCAAAAATATGTTAATATTCATCACAAATTGCACAAAATATTGTATTTGTGTTTCTTAGGTGCTCTTGGGGTTCTTGACAGACACAGAGAAGCAATTTGTGCACCGAAGCAGCGGTGCTAATTCCCAGGAGCATTACAACATCCTGCCGTTGGCCAGCAGCCAGATAAGGTAATACTAGAAGTATTGTCAGTAAATTGTCTTTCTATGTCTTATTATAAAAGCCACGGTAGAAAAGGTCGACAAAAAAAGTATGGCAGGATCCAGTATTTATCCAAAATGTGTATTGCTGTGGATCTGAATACAGATGCATTTACTGATACACAAAAATACTTTTTGGGACCTATTCTAACATGCCCTGTTTGCTTGTCATTAGAAATACATGTTGTAGTTGGTTATCACACCAATGCAAATGTATGCATCATGTCTTAATGGCTTAAATCTACTAATCTACCAAGAAGCACAAGTGAGTGGGTTTTATCTTATCTGTCTGATGTCCTCTCCAGGTTCGGTCTGCTCCCCCTGAGCATGTCGAACATAAGGAACACCAAGTCGGACCGACAAGCTGTCGATTCAGCAGCGCTGGTGAGTTGCAGGAAAGGTTAACATGTCTGCGTGGCGAGGTTCCAAGTTGTTCGCAATTGACATGTCGACATGGCTATCTTCATTTTTGTGTTTTTACCGTGTGGTTTCTTTACTCCGGGTAAACACTGTCTGTTGCACTCTGCCTTTCCAGTATTTTTGAATGGCCGGAGACCCAGGCAAGTTCATCAGTGCGTTGTGGATTGTGTCAGTGCAGTGACTTTTGTGTTTGTCTGTGTTTCTTTGTGTGCTGTGCTGTTCTCCTTCCTCTGTGGGATGTATTTGCCATGCAGTGTGATTAGTTAGTTGTCTTCATCCTGCTTAAATTTTGAATGGGTGCACACGTTAGTGGGGGATCCATAGGTTAATGTTTGAATATTTCACCCCTTTTGCATATATCCGCTTACCCACCCTCCACTTCGTGCAAAAACAGACTTACCCAAAATGTAATGACCCTCTATTTAGTATGAAGCAATACATTTTTGACCACCCATTCACTTGCATTGAGCCTACATCAATTGCTTAGTTGTTGAAACGTATCTCATGGAAGATAAGGCTAACAGGAAATTAGGCTAACAAGAAAAGGGTGTGATAAGCTGCTAAGTCCTAGCAATGGCATGTCCTGGCATGTAAACAAACTAGCCTGCCGCTGGTATCTAGTAAAAGCAACATTTCACGCAATCAGTCACTCAGTGCAAGAGAATGAGAGGTCAAAAAATCATGACCTGAACAGAGGGTCATGAAATCATGCTTTGCAAATATGCAAAATGGGTGAAATTGATTTACCAATTAACATTTTCGAAGCCAACAAACTGTTTGCTGTGTTTCCCTATATACATTACTATACAAACTATACATTTATACAGTTATACATTTGCTTTAAAGGAATATACGGATGTAATTTTGACTTTTCACTCGTAAAATTTGTTGTAGATGTTTATAGTGAGACAATTTAAGTAACCGACGGCTAGTTTAAGTCATAATAATCAAGAATTTCACTAATGAGCTCACCAGAGAAGTTCACTACAAAGCATACAGTGTTAGCCCATACAAGACGGGCAAAGTCAAAATCACACGTATGAGCCTTTTTTTTTATTTTATATATATATATATGACCCTATGTTTTTAATACAAATTTTTTTTTACAGAACCAATCAAATGTTTTGTATTTTCTTTTAGGTTGTTGGCTGACGTTTATGTGTCTAAATCATGAAATCAAATTGAAAAGGGCTACACCTAGTTGGGATAATTCTTCAATGATCTTGAAGGCATTAAACAAAATGCAAATAATGAGTATTTAAATTCATCCCTGTCCCATCTCCAGGCAACACCCGCTTCAACCTCGGCCACAGATCACAGCTTCCGCCCTGGCAATCTTTTCCGACAGCTAGCCAACCAAGAGGAGGAACCAGCCGCTCCTTCCTTGTTCAAGTTAAGCTGGCTGTCTGGCATGGCCAAATAGGTCACCATGGACATGGCTATGGACTTTGAAGGAACAGTATAAAATATGTCATATTGGTGTATGCCTTTTTTTCCAACCTTACCAGTCAACATTCTCTTTTGTAGACCGTCGGTGTGGGATGACCCAAGTGCTTTTGGTACATTTCCCTCTTCTTCTTCTATCAACACAATTATATGTTTTCGTAAATCAAATATTAAGTCAAATTCAAATATTATCTCACTAAATTAAATCATTAAATATTTTATTATGTTACCAGGCCTCTTTTTGGAGTTATTTACTTTGGAATACTTGGAACGTTTTGTTTATGTCACCATACTGTTATGACAGCTGTCGTTTAATACATCCAAGGACTGTTAACCATTGCTAAGATGTCAATTGATCAGTTTCCGATATACAATTAATAATTCAGCAGAAAGTGTTAAAGGAACCTTCCACAGCCACCTTTTTGTTATCTCCGCAGTAAGATGTCCCAAGCTGTCGAAATGTACAGTGAAACCAAACAAAGTTTCCGAATAAACTACAAACACAAATTGTATAGATTGTCGATTTCCTACAACCCCTGTGGTGCGTTGATCCTCAAGGTCATAATGAGGTCATCGAGTATATATATATCCAAGTTGTTTGGTGACTTTTCATGAGAAAATGTTTATTGCCATGATGCCGATTGTGCCTAGCAATGATTCATGATTGATATATTTTGTTAATATCAATAAAAAGGGGGTCAATAGTTATTCAAAACCATGGTTTACATCTGGTTAATATCCATTAAAGTTAGCCTATTGCAAACTGTCAGCAGCCAGAAAGAATAAACTTTATGTCAAATGTATTACAAATCCTTCCCCCTCAAATGCAGCAAAATCGGAGAATTATAGAAACGTCAACCATTTAGCAAAATGGAAAAAACAATGAATTTCATGAAGCGTCCAACAACGTCAAACGTTTGATGAATTCAGAACATACAGACCCTTCCTCTAATGACTTCCGGTAGGATGTCACATAGCACACATCATCTCAAGTCTCCACAAACATGACAATGTTCATTATACTGCAGTGGCTTCTACGGTCACCACATTTCAGTCCAATAGAGCATCTTTGGGATGGGGGGGGGGGGCAGCATTAATGTACAGCCCACAAATCTGTGTGATGCTACCATGTCAACATGGACCAGAATCTGTTTTAAGCAATGTTTCCAGAACCTTGTTGGATTCACAAGGGTTTACTGTCACTGACTGACTTATCAGCAATGTTTATGCTTGAATTTGAATTGAATTTCAGTTCAGAACCATCTCGCTGCTCAGTGTTGGAGGAAAGACATTCTTCAGCGTTGTCTGACAGACTTCCTCCTCGGGAACTCCAACACCGACACATCGGTCCAGGAAGGATCCCAAAGGTACCGGGATGTCTGGAGCACACAGGCGTGGTTACCCAACTGATCCGGGAAGCCCGGGAGAACAACAATTGGGACCTGGTGGTGCTGTGGTTGCACCTCTCAAACGCCTATGGCTCCATACCCCACATGCTGGTTGAGGTGGCACCACGTCGCAGGCGTGTTCAGAGACCTCATACTGGACTACTACAACGGCTTCAGTTTGAGGGTTCATTGTTGGCAGCACAGTAGCTTTGATCAGTGAGAAACCAGTGAAAAGCCTGGGGAAAGTTTTCGACTGCAGCCTGAGGAACACGGCATCCATCCGTGGTTGGACCCTCGAAGCCTGAGCAACATCGCCCTGTACGGGAGAACAACATGCTGAAGCTCCCCATCAGCAGCCGAAGTGAAGAAATCATGGTGATTTGCTTCCAAATGCTTAGTATATTATTATAGTAATACACATAGTACATAGTAATGTAGGTTAGATTATTTACTTTGGTTGGGCTATTAAGAAGAGGCATAAAGCTAAATAGTCTGCATGGTTATTATGATGTAAATAAAAATATTTATTTTTTTATTTACAAATGTTTTTAGTGTTCTTTAAATCTAGGGCTCATAGTTGGGTGATCAGAGATAGTTTAGTAGTGATCCTACTCTATCAGGCTTCTTTTTGAGAACCAAACACTGGCCCTAACCCTAACCAATGGCACCCGTCAGTGCAGAAATGCCAGTTGACAACAGTTGACACCCAAAGAAAATAAATGTTCTGCAGGGACCTTATCTGATCTGATCTCCTGCCCAGATCCTTAAGCTGACCTGAAGTAAGCAAATATTGTTTGTGCTTTTATCAGACACAATGTTGTATTAGGATCTGTTGTATAACATTGTAAACAACGCATGCTTTATAGACAATAATTAATTGGCTAGAACATCCCCATGTAGCCTATTTTGAATGTGCAATAGTAATGCATGCACCCAATTGATATATATGAATAATAATCAATACATTAATATCTATCAACACACACACACACACACACACACACACACACACACACACACACACACACACACACACACACACACACACACACACAAGGCAAGGTGTATTATTTACTATATCCTATTTGGTCGCACTCCATAAGAAACATTGTGGTACGACGGCCATTATTATTCTGGAGAAACAGCGCCACCAAGTGGACAACAAATATAAATCCCGGAGATGCCGTTGCCTGTGCAGGTCTTCAACTTTCAGGTAGAGTTGTCAAAATGTGTTATCATTTTTATGTCTTATCATGACACACAGATTTTAAATAATGTGGTGATCGTGCACCGTGCTCATACTCTAAATAACCAGTGGCTAGTAGCCTGACCGATATCTGGCAGCTTAGCTTAGCTAAATGACCTAGGACGCTAGGCTACCACAGGCGCGCACACCCCGCAGGCGCGCACACCCCCCGCAGGGGCGCATACCCCCCGCAGGCGCGCACACCCCCCGCAGGGGCGCATACCCCCCGCAGGCGCGCACACACCCCGCAGGCGCGCACACCCCCCGCAGGCGCGCACACACCCCGCAGGCGCGCACACCCCCCGCAGGGGCGCACTTACTGGTCACTGGTCGTGCGTCTGGTAGACACATTGTAAACGGACACCTGTTTTTGGCCACGTTTGGCAGTGTCGCACCAGCAGTTTTTTTTCCTCTTCTCTTAGCTAAATAAGTTGGACAAGACAAGACAGG